>JAQIXS010004394.1:0-15261 GCA_034700785.1 Rossiulus vilnensis
GTTAGCCAGAGGAAATCTTAATACCAGTCAAACGTTCATAAGGAGACAAGAGTCATGTGAATTGGATGACCTCATCGAGGGATGGCGTCATGGTCAGTTGACTTCAATTCGTTTAAAGAACAACTTAACCGTTGCTGCACTGCTGGTTGACTATATGGTTGATGAATACGCAAATGTAAGTAGCATACATTTAATAAATTAAGATAGTAATGAAATTATATAAAATAATGACACGTTTGCAGGTCTGCACGAAATACACCAATGCCTCGACATGTATGGTCTTGTAAATGTGGATGTAGGCTATATTTCAAAACCTTAACTGAAACCAGAGCAACCAACTGACAATGTAACAAAAATAATTGATTGCGCATAATTTTAATTTAAAATGTTAACTCTCATTAAAACTTCAGAACAAGCCGCCCACCGCTTAGATCAAAAAATTGAGTTTAGTGGCGGACGACGTATTATGCAAAAAAGTAAATACTTGTTAATGTTCAGTGTAGATCGCAAACGTGTTTCAACAGTGACACGACGAGGATCATTGTTTCAGAAGCGACAAATCAACTTATCTACATTCATTCTCTTCAAGTAATGCTATCTTTACCCAGCAATTGAAAAATTTTGAGTTGTGCCACTGTCTGTTGAAATACATGTATGATATATTTTCATTTAGCAGTAAAAAAATAATAATGTATTATTCAAAAAATTAACTGTTGCATTGCGGAGTCCTATTACAATTAACATTATTTCTTAAATTTGAACGTTCACAAGATAACTCTCAATTTCAAAACAATTCAAACCTTGCCATACTCTGAAAATCTAAGCTTATACCATGTAAAAGATCACTTAGCATGCATACATGTAAATTCAATGGTGTTTTACAAACCAAATTAAAAAAATAATCCATTTTACAAATTTAAACTGTCGAGGGGCTATCCATAAAGGTTCTCCTGAAATTTTCATGATTTTGGACAAGCTAAAAATTGGATCTCGATTTGATGAAAAACTCCACGTTCAGGATACGGAAGGAGACACCCCCTTAATGTGGGCTGCAGAAAGTGGGCGTTTGGAAGCAGTAGACATATTAGTAAAATATGGAGCTAAAGTAGATGCGAGGAATAATAAAGGCTGGATTGCAATGGACTGGGCCACCAGAAAGGGACACAGTGACGTAATTGCACTATTGAACACAACTGTGAAAGATAGCGGGTAGTCTTTGCAGGTTTCTGTAAGACATTCAGATTCATTAGATAATGATGTAGACTTTGGAATTCTTAAAACAGAATGCATATCTTTCTCATCTTTCTTTAGTAATTTAAACAATCTCGGAGATAATTTAAATTAGGTTTTGCAGACTTAGTTCAGCAATAACTCACTTGGTCCTAAATTAGAACTTGCTTGGCAGGAATTCTTGAATGTTTTTGCAGGAGCTGTCTCGTCTGGAGTATTGTTTCAAATTGTGGCTTCACAGTGCATTATTTTCACAATAACTTTTCAAAAGTTCGGACACAAATCAGATCAAAGTAAACTATTTTCTGAGCCAATTCAGTAGCGAACTTGACCAAAACGTCAAAAACGGGAAAAAAAATACTAGCAAAAAATAACCTTTAGCATTCTAGAAAACCGGATTCTAGAATTGGAAGTAGAACACTGGCACGCGACAGTGTTCCACTTTGAACATAGCACATGCATTGACGCACGTGCTAGGCCTTCACGTGCCACCAATATTTGAAAAAATTAAAAAATGAAAACTAAATAAACCTAATTACTTTCAATAAGAATGATACAATTACAATTGTTGCTATTTCCTGTACATCTCATAAGTAAATACTCCAGATCTAAAATGTCTGCTACACTGTACATATTCACTTGATTCAGTAATTATTTGTCATTCATTGTATTGTGATCCAATATAATTTGTAAAACAAAATCGTGTGAATAAAAGTGTAGTTTTATCATTTTATTTTGGTTTTAGAGAATGATGTCACATTATGAGACCCCGCCTTCAAGTAAATGTTGATGTCAACAAGCCGCCATTTTTAATTTTTCCCTTACTGGGGACACAAAAAACATTAAATAACATGTTTGTCCAGTTGTTACGCATTTCTGAATTAGGGAAACACTTCAACATACTGTATATAAACACACGCAACCCATAAACCTGAAGGAAACTTCTCAGTGATAACCTCAAGCAGTAATTTCAACAAAAATTCACCAACGATAAATGCCGCTCACGATCTTTTACAATTAAACAAATAAAAAACATTTGTCTATCCAACAATTAATTTGCGCATTATCTTAAAATAATGATTTTTGAAGCAACAATCTTCACTTGACAAGCTGGTTAGAGGAAAAGCTGAATCAATGCTAGGCAAACGTGGGATCCCCAAGAGAAAAGGCAACGTTTTACAAATTTAATAGCTTAAGTTTTAAAAACCATATAAATTGCTAAACTTAATCATGCTAAGTTGTACTACGAGTAAAATTTATATTAAAAATAATAGTGCTATAATACTCACGTTCAGAATATATAACTTCAAACAGAACCTTTATTCGTCATTTCGGTTTAGTAGGTGTTGAACCTGATCTGTAAGTGATGACTTCCTAATCACGGCAGAAGAATTTAGGAAATGACTAGAAAACGACTAGGAAGTCAGCATTTAAAAACACGCTTTCTCAATAATATTCACCATTTTTGAGTACTTTTTTTGGTGAAAAAATATTTTACTAATTAAAAAATGTATAAAATGAATACGAATAAAACCAAGCTTATCCTTCGAACACTTCGAACACTGCAACTAGGATTCCTGACCTCAAATTTATCCTAAGGTTATTCTTAGTTTGGATCAACATTACCTGCAATTGAGACGCACCATGTTAGCATGATGCAAACTAAAATCATGCAGAAGAAAATCAAACAAATACACGGATCTAGAGATTTCTGCTGCCATTTGCGGTACCTTCCGAAAGGTGAATTTCATTCTTCTCAAGTGTCCGATGACAGGCTATTGCTAACATTAAGAAGACTAAAAAACTACTGAAAGAGCCATTAAAAGAAAGTGCAACAGCAGTTTTACTTCGAAAAAACATTTTCTGAAACAAAATTATTACAAAATGGACTTTTATGACATAGTAGGTGCGTACTTCCAATTCAGAAATCACGAGGGAGGAATCGCCCGCTCGTCTTTTTACAGAAGTTCCCGGTCAAGTCAACGCCCAAACCCTTAATGCGAAAAAGCATAATTACAACATCGCAGTTAGTGGAATCATATTTGGTTGGAGGATTTAGAAGCGGAAATGCTCCTGCAGAGAGCTCTGTACAGCCTCGAAGGTCCAGCGGTGCAACGAGATAATAGTAGGTGCAGGCTCTTACTACGGGGATGCATCGTCCGGTCAACTCGAATATTATCTCCTAGGTTAAATTTTTAGAATACTAAAAAAAGACGAGTTAAGAAATGAGACTTAAGCGTTCTGAGTCCACTGGAGCGAATGCGAGTCCTAAAGCGACGTCTTTACGACGGTAGTTCGGAGATAAGGACAAGCAATGAGTATGATAAATCCAGCCTTCTCCAGTCTCCATTAAACAGTCTCTCACGGATCTTACGGTAACCGATAATTAATCTCGCTTTGAACTCAAGGGTTTGGATGAAATGTCCAGATTCTCCCAAGCCTCGTCGTTCCAGCCCTTGTCCCACTCGGAAGTGCCGGTAGAGGCTCCGTTCTCTTCAAAGTCTATCAGCAGGTCAATGTCCTTGGTCTTCTTGGCGCTGGCCTTGTTTTGGTGGCTTCTGGTGGACTTCGGAGGAGGAGATATGGCCTTCGTGGGCGAGCTTTCCCGGCTGCGAGTGTCCGGGCTGCTGCTGTTGCCCCAGTCTTCCGTGTTCCAGTCGTCCTGCTGGACAAGAGCAGTGTGCTTGTTGGATTTCTTCGGTTGACTAACAAATAAGACAACTCTAGTTAAAAGCGTATCCAAGAAATTGGTCTTATCTTGGAATCCACCTTCTGGCATTCAGCGTTGTTTTTGGGGTCTTACGGAAATGCTGGCATCTTAAGTTTAGGAAGTTGAAAGAAGGTTTTACCCTGAAAATAAGGTACTGATGCCCACAATCTAGTGGGAAACAACATGAGGATTCTCTGATGCTTGACCAAAGTATGATTAAAAATTTTGAACAGGTGATTGGTAAGGGTAACGATAGCCAACCCGGGATTCGAACCCTGGTCTCTCGAATGCAAGGCGAGGATGCTGCCACTCAGCCTCCTTGCAAAATGAAAGCCAAGGCTTGGATTGTGGGTAATGTTTGGTGAAATAAAGATGAAAACATAGGATACACACCAACAGTATTTATTATACTGCTGGAAATGGTGTTAAGGCTGAGGCTTTGTCTCCACTAACTGATAACCGATTTCCCCCATCATGCATCTGGTTTCGCCTCCCCGCAGGGCTTGCACTATTGTTGGGTACCATAACTTCAGATCCATAATTTGATTGTCTTGGATTGTGCGTAAGGTTTGGTGAATTAAAGATGAAAACACAGGATAAACATCAACAGCATTTATTTTAAGCTGAAGCTGATGGGTTTAGCTGAGGACTGGTTTACCCCATCTTGGGCCTGATTTGCCTTCCCTGCAGGGTTTGCACTACTGTTTAGTACACTTCACTTCTTGAGTTTCCCCAAATGGACAGAAGACATAAGCACACTTCCTGGCAACCCTGGGTTTTGAAATTCATCAGTTCTTCGTTTCGTGACAGTCAGAAATACTGGCCAAATGATTTTAAATGTTTATCTTACAGTCACCAGTACGGTTCTGGCTTTTAGAAACTTGTGTTAAAACAGCCAAGCTGTCAAGAACCAAGTACAGGTGCCAGAAGTCGGGTGTTATTGGAGCTGATATTTTGTGGTAACAGCAAGCTTCATCACCAAATGCCTAAAAAAGGCCCATAGTCACTTACGTTTTTCGACCATTTCGATTGCTGTCACCCCATCCCCAGTCTTCGAAGTCGTTGTCGGTCGATGACAACTGCTCCAGTAGCGGTGCGTCGCTATTGTCGGTGACTTTGCAGCGTCCACTGTGTTTGAGGAACCAAAAAAACACACCAAAATTACAATCAGTCGTTTCGTAAGGAGAAGCCCAGCCAAGCAGAACCAAAACCACTGTTGCGGGCAAGCGGAAGAGCAAGCACAATTCAAGAAAAAAATAGTACTGAAAGTAAGACATCACTTGTTGAAGTGCTGGAAATAAGGCACGAGAGGTCAACTTTGAAATGAAAAAATTAACAATGCAAGAAATGACTTTTAATTACAGCTTAAAACGAGATGAGCAAGGGTATTAAACCATCTTCAACAGACGATTCCGCATGGTGATTGAGGCGTCATTTAAACCCCTAAAAAATCTGGTCATGGATTGTTCCGGAACAACGTTTCACAGTATATCACTGATGGTACACAACTATTCCATACTATTAAATAAACGATACTGTCAGGAATAAATTCAAAATAAACCGAACGCCAAGTACATGAACCCACATTTTCATTTCCTTATTTTCATGATCCAACCACACCCATCAGTGCGATTGCCTTCATCCGAACCAAAGAGTGCCATGTGTTGTCAGAAATAAATTTTGTAGACAAAATGCCTTTTCCTATTTATTCAATCGCTAGTTTACGACCGGATCCCATTTTTATGAACGATTCATAAATACGCAACAAAATTATTGTCAAATTTACATTTCGAAAAATTTATTTCTGATTGCAGCGGTCACTTTTGACCCCATGTTTGAACGCAAGCCAGATGGCCACTAGAAATCCAGTTATTTATCAGACCATTCATTAGAAAAGTCGAATAGTCAGCTGTTTAAATTAACGAAATGCAGTAAGTAATGATTCAGGAATTTCTTGTAAGAGGTGCGGTGTAGAATTTACAGGCATCACTTATGGGAACGGCAACAAACAAGCCATTAAGTAAAGATATAACAGCCTTGGGAATCGAGTGCAGGATTTCCTGGCATAATGTTTATTTTTCCCCCTCTTTTCAATGCCTTGAACAATGCACCTTTGACAGGAGCAGTGCAGTGGTACAAAAAAGAGAAAGAAATATGGAACAGGTTGAGGGTCTGAAAGGAATCCAGACTGGATTTTGGCCATTCACCTGACAACAAGACCCATCTGATTGCTCAGGAAAATGGCCCAATTGTAATTTTTTTTTCTGTGAAGTCGATGGATAACGAGCACAACACATGTGGCACCCATGGATTGCGACACGAATACAGCTGGCAAGTTGGGAACTGGCCCAGTTTTTGAAGATTAGGTTCTGACACTCTTCCAAAACCTCATTAGCTCCTCTATTTCGGTTCATGCTCCGAATATGCAAATCATGGCAATGGTTGCCATCTTTCACAAGAGGTCAATTGACAGGATTGTGGTGAATGCGGCAGATAATCTCCGAACTTAGTGCGAGGGATTTATAACAATCCGCGTAGAAATTCCGAAGAAACCAATCGTAAATAGGATCAAAGTCAAAATCAAAATTGAAATTAGTTTAATAACAGTACGTGATATTGGTGATCCTGTAGCAGATAGTTTTTTTTTTGTGGCTCAGAGAAACTAAGATTCTTAAAACACAAAAAGTTGGGATTAAATCATTTAACTGAAAAGTAACAATATTTTATAATATTGTTTTATAAAGTCCAGTACTGTCAGATAGCACGTGTAATGATGAACTCAGAAATATCAAAGAGAAATTTTCACAAAATTGCCCTATCACCTCATTACCGATTTGAAAAAGTAGTGAATTCGAAACAATTTCTCATTTCATAAATTTGGGTATCTCCAGAAACACATTGCATAAATATGAGTCAACAATTCCAATATCCAGAAAACGCACGTACATTACCGGTGCAAGATTTCGACACGTCTGAAATAATAAACATCCTTAATTAGGAATCACAGGAAACGTAACAACTTTCGAAACCGCGTACTTATTAAGAAATAATTGCTTAAAGCCTTGGAAAAATGTTGTTGTTCGGTCACTTTACAAATGACATGAAGTGTGGAAAAAAAAGCACCTCAATTTTGAGTAAACTAAGTATTATTGATGCATGGCAGCACTGAATTTTTTTCAATAAAATCTCACATGAACACCTTGCGACCCTGCTTGCAATTTCATCTTTTCAATGACTAAATTATAACAACAATGCTCGAGGACATTTTTAGATAAATGTAATTTTCGTGAAATTTCAGTTCACCATTTCTCGAAATCGCATTTTACGCATGGTAGAGTGGCAACCAGCCAGCATTTTTGCAGCGAAATTACATTTTCATGGTTTAATGACCTGCGAGGAAGGCAAATCCACAACAGGTCGTTCCAGCGAATGCATATCATGCCGGAAGTGGATTGTTTTCGTCGGTTTCACCACCGTAAACACCAAGCTGAATTTATTATCCAATTTCTGAATCCACGTACACAGAATACGTGCAGAGCAGGCCAAATAATTCGTGTTCCGCCATTAGCATCTCTCCATGGAGTTGATCATGGGAGTGATCACTCTCTGTAATTCAGCAACGAAAACGGAAGAGTTGCTCATCGAAATGGACTGGACTCAACAGTTAAGGCTTACGAAAAACAACCACACCCAAAGACATTACCTCACCGCTGCCCGTAATTAAACTAATTTGGTTTTAGACATTATGATAATTGGGCGTTACTGGAAAGGCACGAAGATGAGAAGGCGTCCTGTGGGAGCTTTGCAATGGTCACATTCACCCAAATAAAGGCATCAAATTTAGCTGATGGTTCCGGCAATTACCCGATTGAGGACATTCAGATTGAAGAAAATTCCACCATATATCAGCTTGTGAAATTCAAGTTTTCAAAATGCACTCCAATACCAGCAAATTAAAGTTTCGGAAATTTTCAGAATTTTCCCGTGTAGAACTGGTCGATCTCTAGGATCTGTAAAATTGGGACATCTTTTAAATTATATGAAGTAAGATAGAAATTAGACAGGGTGCCAAACAAGTCCCAAGTTTTGAAATTCAGGACTTTACGAGACACATCCGATTAATTTTTTGGAGTGTATTTTCTCCCAAAATGTAAGTTTAGGATGCATTGTTTTTTTTCTTTTGACCAATCTTTTTTAAGCTAATGTCAGTGTTGTCAAACTGCATTTGTCTAGCAAAACAATTTCTTATAACTAGAATTAATTTAAACCCATTATTAAGGTTTCAACGCAGAATTGTCAAGCAGTTTGCCATCCTGCTAGAGGACGACCAATTCTGCACGGGGAAAATCAAACATAGCATTTAAAACAAGTACTTGAAGCAATAATAATAATAACGTGTTTTGTTTTGCAAGGTGGGCAAAGCAGGTGGGCGGCCCTTGCTCTGTAATTCGATGAAAAAACATGCACATGCATCTTAAGCAAATGGGTTAAAGGTCACGAATAACATCGAATAATATTGGCCCAATTAGTGCAAAATGGTGGCTGTGTCAATTGCCAAATAAACGATCCCCAAACAGGACTATAAAGGAAAATAAGTGTGGTAACCGTCACCAATTAGCACAAGGGTGCAAATGCCTTTTTGAAAAACATCAGCTCTTCATAAAACGAGTGTGCATTATTTCAGAACAATTCATTTCATTTCTGAGGTAATGCAAACAGTTTTAGGCAGATCTCAATTCAATAACACGTCCCTTATTTTTATTTATTTTTTTCCCTTTGGACATTGAATCATCAGGCAAAATACTTTTGGCATTTTCCGAAAGTGACAAAAGTCACAAACATAGTTTCTAAATTGATGTTGGGTATTTCTGGTGCATAAAACGTCAGTTAGAGAAAAGGCTATGAATAAGTAATAGTCACTCTCAAAGCCACACGAAACGATCGCATTATGGGAATGCGACATCAGTGGACGACTGACATTTCTCAACAACTAGCTAATGAGGAAACCATCACTTGGAGTTGTTTTTTTTGTAAATAATTGCCAAGAGCACGCAGCACATGGTTGAGGAATGCGAGGGTTTAAGCGCACTGCCTCAAACACCCTCATTTGGCATGCACGTCTGGTCACTCGCATTTCGTGTCCCAATGACCATCACCTACTTTTGTACATAAGCCGTTTTACGACTGTCTCTGCCATATCTCTTAACTGCTATCCTTTCGATTCAAAACAGGAACCGAAAAAACCTCGCCTACTTAGCATAGCAAAACAAGATTAAGGAGATGGACAAGAGGAAAGTAGAAGTGAAACGCAGTGGACAACGGACGCCAACCACAAATCTTGAATGTAAACAGTAAGAAATTATGGTTCGCAGACCCTCAGTTCCTGTCAATGCCGGATTTAGAAAAGGCAGCAATGGACCTTTGAAGTAGGGCCCATAATCCAAAATACAATTAAAAATGTTTATTTTACTGAGAAAATGACAACATAAAAAATGATTTCATATTCAAAATATTTTTTTAACTTCCAGGTATCATTAAATCACTACATTTTTTTAGCCTTGAGCCCCCTGTATGGGGGCCTTTTTTCGAAATTTATTTAATTACTACATTTTTTTAGCCCTTTGCCCCCTGCATGGGGCCTTTTTTTTCTCGAAATTTTGATGAATTCTTTTTTATCTTTAGCATTTGTTAAAGGATAGGTGTCAAGGTTCCCATTGACATTATACTCTCAACTTCACCGACTCTGAGGTTTTCGGAAAACGTTTATAGAATCAAATGGAAACAAAATTAATTAACTACTGATGTTTTTATTCATCATTTTAAAAGTTGAAAAAATGCCGGGTTAGTGAGAACCCTGGGTCAGCACAACGTTAGTGTAATTTTAATAATTAAAAACATGTGCCCAAATCAATCATAAAATTATGATAAAAAATGCATTACATTCATTTCAATTTATGGACGAGGAAATATCAGGAATTTTCTCACGAAACCGGTTTCGATGTGTTGGCAAAAACTCTTTAATTTACGGACAGCCTCAACCCAAATCTGAAGGCCAAGAAATACATCAGCAAAGGCAATGATAAGTCATGACAGAGAGAGTAATAATAATTAAATTCGGCCATTTGTATTCAATTCGTCGATATCCTAGATAAAACCTCACCACGCATCGGCCCACCAATAGGCTACTTAGGGCTATCCTTCTCCCCCGCCCAAACCAGCTGGGGGGGTTCGGCACCTGAAACACCACTGACCAATGACATAATCAATCGAGCGGCACTAACTTCCTAGGTGAAACTTGTTCTGCCCCTTTCGCCTTCACTCTCCATTTAGTTTTAGCCCACATACATATTCCTGTCCAGAGTTTTCCAGTTGAAACAGGTAGCTGCCTAGGTGGTCATGCGAAGCACTGGGCACCCGAAACGGGGAAATACTGTTCCACATTTCAGCGTCCGGTTGAGACCGGTCAAATTAGCCACCTTACCAAACCTCGACTAATTGATATTGGCAGACAAACTAGCAAGTTGTGCCAATCGCTGCTCACTTGTTACAAGATTCGGTAAAAATAAAATACTATCAAGACCTTCGCATAACGTTTTAAGCACATTTTAAATTTGAGTTATAAGTTTCACAGCACTTTTTGGAGCACAACATGTTAAATGTAACGTTTATATATATTTATTATAACGTGTGTATTTATATATAATAAATAATTATAGCTATTAAATCTTACAGTATATATGGGCTATTCTAATATTTCAACCTCCCAAATGACATCACGTTATTTTTTTTCCAAGCCAAAAATTATGAGCTGCAGCCAAAAAAGAGACGTATGAAATTGAGGGCCTCTGTAGGGATGATCTAAATGTTTTGTTGGTCTGTTTTATGCCTCCATGAGTCAATTATCCCAACAGTTGATGGAGAACGAAGAAGACAATCTAGGACAGCAAATGTCACATTGATAGCAGCTGTTTTATTTTCCGAGCGACCAATTTCATTGTTGATTGTTGAACTCCAAAAATGATTCTCTGCTTTATTAAATTGCTCATTTCTCAATCTGATAACTAGCAAAGCATTGTTATTCAAAGGGTTTCGTTGGAAGTCACAGGGTTGTGGTTTCAAGGACTATCCAAAGCAACACACGCACAAACCCACGCTATTATGCGTACTGAAGATATTTTTTTCAAAGCTATTTTCCTTAAATAATTCGCCCATAAATCCGCAGGTGAGCAACATTAGCGATACAATAACAAATATATAAAAACTTGGAATTAAAATTTAAGATGGCAACAAGCTGTTTTCAATATCATTTTCAAACAGCATACTAATAGCTACAAATTAATGAGATGACCAGCGATTAAATTTTACTTCGTAATGTCTAGAAAAATAGCCAATCGACGACCAAGCAGAATTCGATTGGTCATCGCCTGGACAAGACCTTTGCTACTAGGGAAATCGGGGAAAAAAATGAAAAGCTCGAATCGTTGTTTCACCAAATGTTGACATGCTTCGATTACTAACAGTGAAACGATAATTAAATGTCATCATAAAACGACCTGTAATAAATTTCTAGTAGCCAAAGACGTCAATCAGCCCCGGGAAGGTTGGCTCATCTTCAACAACAACGTGTTTGACATACGGTTTTTCCCACGCCTTTGTCTTTTTCAAGGTGCAATTAAGCCCTGATCAGGTGTCAATTAGGAGCTTAAGGAAATCTTTTAATCCAAGAGAAATTCAATTCAGCAATGATGTTGGTGACAAGCACCTAATGATTATTGGGTAAATGGATTTCGCCCCCTTATCACATTGGATATATTTCTTTATACAGGGCATTGAGTTTAATTCAATTCAACTCAGTATCCCAGTCACCAAAGATTTTCCATGTGGTAGAAGGATGTAATCCATCAGCCCATGTTATTTTTTATTTAGTTATTATTGAACTTGATGGTCACCACGATCATTGCCTTAAAAAATATGTGCTTCTGTTAATTAATGGAACGCCATATGGAGGAATTGAAAGCAAAGCTCACAAAACATGGATCTTGGAATATAACATATGATATAATGAATGTTTATCTCTTCTATACCCTTACCAACCTAGGAATTACGTTGTATTAATATTATTATTAATTGACACGTCTAAGGCGAAACATTTCGAAAAATCAATTACAAGCACTAATTATGGATTTTGTCTTAGAATTCGCTAAATGATTCAAAAACAAAAGAAATCCCCCGACTTGTTACAATTTCTTTTAAATTTCCCAGATTTCCCTATATTGTTAAAAAAACGACTTTTACATGTAGTTGAAAATCTGACTTTCCCAGGTATTTGAAAAACCCCTGACTTCTACAAGTAATTAAAAATCCCACGATTTTTCCCAGGTAGTTAAACATCCCCTGAGCTTTACATGTAGTAGAAAATCCTCTTACATTCCCAGATAAATAAAATTCCCTAACTTTACAAGGTTCCCAGGTAGCCTAAGTATCCCTGGGTTTTATTACGGCAAATAAGCAACTTTTAACTTGATGATCAGTTCCGAACGTTCTTTGGACAAATATAATCTTATATGCGTACCCCGGTGTAGACCGTATGTGATAGTTATTCTTAAATAGTTTACAGCATAAACGACTTTTAAAGAGACATTGCAATCCGGACCAGTTCTTGATGATAAATATCCTAGCACTTAACCTTTTGAGGGCAGTATTTGAACATGCCCCGGACAAGTCTATGGCACTGATCATCCCAACCAGTAATTTTATCAATCCCCCATCATCACATTCCACTTCCAACAAACAACAAGTGGTTGCCCCGCAATCCGCTACTCACGCTTTGTACTCCTTCTTCAAGCCGGCCTTCCTGTCCTGCACTTGCAGGAAGTTTCCGCCTAAGGCGGTGACCGAAACCCTGTCCATGCCCAGTCTGTCCAAGCCGCGCTCTTCTCCAGCGTCCACGCGGCACTTGAACGCGAAGCTGCTGACGAACGCCAGGGTTGCGGACGGAACAACACCCAACACTCCCGGAAATGCCTGCTTTCGATCCGCCTGGCGTCCAACTACTGAGTGAGTGTCAACGCCAGGCTAGGTCACCCTCGGCGGAACCGTGTCGTCACTGATGCGCACAAAGCCATGTGGGCCAGACGGAGCAGAGCGGACAAACAAAGGCAATGAACCCCGGTGAGCGACTAGCTCATCGCCGATGGCACATACGCATAATCCCGCACCACCTTGTTGTGTTGCCAGGGATAAAGCCCCACTAAGTGAGCTGGGCAGGGTGCACTCGCTGCCTCTCGCTCTGGCCTTAAACGAACAATGATTCAACAAATCCGAGCCGTGGAGGAATACTTTCAAAAGGAAGAATTCAAGTGTGGCGAAGAAGAATCTGTGGGGAGAAAGGAGAGTTACGACTACAGGCACAGGCACTGACCTGCCCACGAGGGTGCTCACAGCCACCTCTGGAAGCTAGGACGAGGAAGGGGGCTGGGGGAGAAAGGAACTGGGCACTAGTCAGTTATCACGAACCCGGTGGCCTTGGCCGGAGCGCTGGTCATTCGGGTGACTAAGGCGAAACTGGAAAGGGGGGAAGGCCGAACAGGTTGTCCCGTTTTCGGCTTTTATTTCACATTGCGTCTGCCCTTAAAAAAAATTCGGTTTCGGACCAGCAAGCGGTCGATCGAACCGGGTTGCCACACCTGAAATTCAACTGGTCGTACTTGGATTGTGAAGTATTTGTGAAAATATACGTGGAAACCGAGTCAGGGGAAGAAAGTCACGAACCGAGTAAGGGGGGGGGGGGAGACACCAGGGGAACTCTAGAGGGTTCGTGCTAAAATTTACAAAATCAATTCCCTGACTTTTTGAAAATAAAATCCTGCAGCAAAAACATGGAAGGGAATATTCATTAATACCAAATTATCAGCTTTTTGCAACACTAACAAATTCTGGACAATTGTATTTGTATCAGTAAAATAAACGAAACTTAATATTTATAAACAATTCCTTAGAAACTGGGAGCTCCATACATTGTGCCATTCAAGACAGTGCATATTCATAAGGGATTTCCCTGACTTTCAAGCTACAACGTAATTTTCCTTGACTATTCTGACCGGTTTTTTTCCCTGCCTTCCCTGACTTTTCAGCTGCGCAAGAACCCTGAGTTAGTTTAGTCCAAACGCCAGAAGGATGCCCGCTGTGCAAAGAAATGACTCATTTTTGCCTCAAATACATATTCAGGGTTCCCACCGAAATTAAATTCTAAACTTCCCTGATTTTGCCAGGTTTTTGGAAAAAAATTCCCTGACTATCGAAAATATTTATAGAATAAAATGTTAACGAAATTCACCAATTACTGGTATTTTCATTTATTTCAAAAGTTGAACACATAATTGCATCAATGTGACAAAAGTACGCCTTCTTTTGAACAAATTCATTAGCAAGCAATCATCTGGGATTATGACAATTTAAAGGCAAGGCTTTTTATCTAATGAAAATGTCCCGAACTTTTGAGCTAAAATTTGAAATTTTCCTGAGTATTTTTCATAATTTGAAAATGTCACATTCATTTCTTAGAAATTAAATAAACTTGAAAAACACCGTTACGCAACCTCCGATTCCCATGACACCCTGGGAAGTCTTATTGAGCTGGAAACCCGTTTTTAGAGGTTGAATATCGCTTTTTTTTAAGTTGGATTTTAAAAAAATTAAACGGGGCATTTCCAGATTATAAAACATAGCGCAGACCCTAGTGTACGACTAATTCTACACGCGAAAAAATAACTTTAGCAATTATAATAAGTATTTGAAGCAAAAATGTGAATTTTTGTTGCATGGTGCCTCAAGAACCCCAATCTGTTCCCAAATGTTCGTGTGCTTGAGAACACAGCTACTGCCCCCTCTTGTCCAGTATCGTCCGAACAGGGCAACCCCCTCGAAGTTAATAACGCCATATTTTCATAAAAGTAATAAGGATTAAAGAGCATTTAAACTGACGTCAATTGGGGACGATATCATCAGATGAACAAGAAACATCCGATGAGGTCCAATGACAAAATGCCTAAAAGGTCCTTATGCTCATGAAGTGTTTTGATCAGTGTGCCACCAGGGGCGAATGGTTCTTGTTTGACAAACTGGACCTCCGAAATTGCTGACCCCCTACCCCTCACTCTACCAACATCAGTCAATGCCCAAAAGCTTTTGAACAGTGAGTGATTGAGGATTTACATCAGGAAACTCATTCATAGCTTATATATATATATATTTGTTCTGAATGTGGTATTATGACTCAGTGTGAGCGCCTGAGTTTTAATAAAAAGCTGATAAGGGTGTAC
>JAQIXS010004395.1:0-15259 GCA_034700785.1 Rossiulus vilnensis
ATGGCTGACTTTGATATCGATCAGATCTTCGGGGCATCGAAGAACCGCTTATCTGGAAAATGGCACTTTGGTGTAAGTAGGAAACGAATTCTTGGTAGAGGCATTTTGTTAGGTTTATTTAAATCAAAAATTGCAATCTGCCTGCTTTCAAATTAGGACTTCCTCCTACGATGGAGTAATTTCATTGCTGCTAGGTATTTTAATTCCCCGTAGTAGTCAAAGAATCATTGCCGGATCTGATACGAAGATATTTCGGTCTGTTTCTGGGTGAAAGAATGGCTGACTGCAAATTGAGATTCCCCGAAATCTACTTCCTTTTTATCCGCATATCTCTGAATATGATTGATTCTCATAATAGACGAAATTCAGCTGTAATTGCTAACGAAAAGCTATGAACATCCACTTCCTCCATGTTGAAAAGATATCAAGAAATCTACCCTTCATGTGTTATAGGGAAATGAATTGGATCTTGTTACTCGTGCACTGCATACATTTTTGCTTCAAATACTTAATATAATTGCTCAATTTATTTTTCACTATGTAGAATAGGTCGTCCACTAGAGCTTCAGCTTCGGTTTATAATTTGAAAATGTTCCGTTTATTTATAAATAAATTTAAAGAAATTTGAAAACATTTGAAGGAGGTTGACATGCAGGGAAGCCCCTATTTAGGAGGTCGCGCAACATTTTTTTTTTCAAATTTCTAAATATTTGTATAATTAACCGGGGCATCTTGAAATTATAAACCAAAGCTGAAACCCAAGTGGACAACCTAGTCCTAAAAGTCCTAAAAAGTCCTAAAACTGCTTAGCAATTCAACATTAAAACCGTAATACAGGCAGGTGTTTCAAATTTTTACGAACCCAACACAATACAATTGTACAACAATGCCTTAATTAAATTTATGAAATCTTGAAGATGCTCTGTTAAAAACAATATTCAAAACTAAAGTTATTCTTGTATTATTGCATTAAAAGCATAAATAAGAAATAAAACGATGCATCCTAAAAGTATTACATTTTGAGAAAAAAATTATAAAACAGTCTTACAGTTTTAAACAGTTTTCAATTTCGAAACTTGGCAATTGTTTGCCACCCTGTTATTATAAATCCTCGATGTTGATAATGTAGGGGACTTTTATTTCGATGATCTTTCTACTCAGTCGAGAAACCAATAAATAATATAATAAATAAGGAATAAAACGATGCATCCTAAATGTGTTAAATTTTGAGCAAAAAAAATTTAAAACAGTCCTACAATTTAATCTAAAAAAAATTCCTAAAAAGTTTAAAATTTCAAAACTTGTCAATTGTTTACCACTCTGTTATTAGAAATCCTCGATTTTGAGAATATAGTTGACTTTTATTTCGATTTTATTTTGATCGAGCAACCAAGATGATACAAAAATAAATCTATATAGTGGAAAAAATCTGCCTCAGGTGAAACGTGTATTTCGCCTTTCGCTGTCATTGATAAATAATGACCTTTTGTCTGGAAGATCAATGTAAATAAATTATGTCGTACATGTAATCTAACGTGAAACGGAGATCAATAGGCTAACAACCCAAAACAAGGCTATTTTCTTTAAAAAAACATACGAAGGAAAATTCGTGACTTGGCTTTGAGTAATGCATGATGCACTAAATCCCACTTGGAAGCAAAGTGCTCACATAATGCACATTCAATTGTCAGTACCGATCTTCACTTCAAAAAGTTTTTATCATGCTAAACTTTTCTCCTTTTAATGGAAACGAATATTGAGTTATTTTCAGTTTGCACCCCAATCAGCCCTTTGCACTCAGCCTGGCAAGGACTTGTTTCGATTCGAGCTCTTAGAAAGCATTAAAATAAACGTATGCAACATGTACTTTAAAACAGAAAATTGTTTAAATGAATCGATGACAATTTCACTTACATGTACAAATGCTCGAAATTTCGATTTGCCAATTGCATTAACGTCCATTAACTGCTCGGGTAATTCAGCTCATTAAAATATATGCTAGAGGATGTCGTCTACGTGCTGAGAGAAATCCTTTTGTCTTCGGCTTCCGTTAATGTACATTTTGTGACATTTTCCAGAAAACCTACTAATTTAAAGTGGATTCAAAGTGGCATCTTGAAGGCTGCATATTTAATCTGAAAGTTACGATACCCGTGATTAGGGCTATTGCTTTCACGTTGGTTGTGATTTGGCCCTAGACCTTTTGTGGATTATTTCTGGAACGGTTACGTATTGATTTTATGATAAATGTTAGCTGTGTGATACTGACAAATACGTTGCTTGGAACTTAAAACTCCTAATAAGCAAAACGTTTGTGTACTTTGTAGACTCAAATTAATTATCCCCTTGCAGGTGCTGTCTCTATAATACTGATTTCAACTTATAAAGAGTGATAAAAGGAAACTTTTACCACGAAGTACTGATATTTACGTTCATAAACACATAATTTCTGGAATAAACTTCAGCAAAGTTTCCATCGAAATATCCCAATTTTTTAATCAATTTACTTATGTATTTCATAAACGTTATTATTATTTGTAATCAACTATATAATAAACTCTATAGTAAAGTTTATGAAATAAGTACATTTTTATAATCAATTTTTATACTATTTTCATAATAAAACTTTGTAATTTTGTATAATAAAGTTTATGAAATGAGTAATTTGCCTGAAAAATGGGATATTATGATGGAAATTCGAATATTTAATCAACTTTATTAAGGTTCATTCCTGAATTTATATGGTTATTAATGAAAATATCAGTACTTTGTTGTAAATGTATTCTTTGATTGCTCTTGATTTATGATATTCAGGTAGTTATAGAGAAACCCCCAGAATGGGAACAACTAATTCGAGACTATCTACATAAATTATCTCAAAAAATATGAATAATTAGCATCAGCTGCTATTATATTAAATAAAATTATGAATAGCATTATAAAGTGAATTTAATTTTTTCATGTGCTCTCAGAGGCGTCCAAATAGTATTCACGCCCCCAGCCCTTTCAGAAAATAAATTAAGAAAAAAAAAACTCCTAGATTGCCTTCAATTAATTCCGGTATGATATGTGAATACACCAGGTAGCTATAAGCTAATGCACCGAGGAAATATCATATCATGTATCATCAAATGCTTGACAACCAAACAAGCACTTAACGTGTGCAGTTTCATGCAAATAAACTTATGTTTAGGAAAAAATTTTATGATCAATATTTAGCATTAATGTCAATATCAACATCTTATTTCTTTGTCAAAACATATCCGCATCTTAAATTTTGTTTTTTTCCTCTGAAAGACTTCATTTCTTATAAAGTCTTGATAGCCCAGTATTTAGTCCCCTGAATCGTGCTCAATCTACAAAACCCAGTTTTTATTTTCAGATTATATTTCTTGAACACTGGTAGTCTCATAGCCGCTTATCAAATGATAATACATGTTCAGAATAACGTCAAGCTTATAGTCTCCACTAGCATTTTCATCTTTTTTTTTTCATTTTTTTATATTCCCATCCTTTTCGATTAGCTCAATAGTGCGTACAATGTATATAATGCCACCCTGAGATTATTCTCCATGGTATGGATTTCAATAATGGACTGGCCTGCTGATAATGGAAAAAAATGGTCGATGTTTTCAAAAAAAAAAAGACGGAAAAAAATATCAGAAAAGAAATAGAGAATGCCAATTTCTAGGCGAAAAAGCCAGATAAAGAAAACAGATTGGCCTAGATAGTACACTTTGTTAGTTTTTCAGTGTGTTTTGACACAGTCGTAAAATAAACCTGAAACTCTCTAGATCCGAACACTTTTCTTAACGTCTGTTTGTTAGATTTGCATTTATTCGTCTATTTTTTATCTATCTTCGCGTATTGACTGTGCATTACTTACATTCGGTTGATTTATAAAAAAAAAATCTTCTATAGGTTTTATGTTTGGGTGTTTTATCTAAGATTCGGCTAAAAAGGATCTTTTTGCTTTAAGCTGGCATTTTTCACCATGCTGGTCGTATTTACGACGCTAAATAAAAAATACCGTATGTTATTTTTATTTTTCTGTCAAAGGAAATTAGTTTAACGTATGAATCTTCTGATTATTTAGCATAAATGTTGACACTATAAAATCATGCTTCTTTTTTTCTGCGTGTGAACTTAACTGATGCTACGAATCATTTTGTATGAAACCCTATAATTGTTCGTTGGCATGTTTAATTTCATAATATTATAGGGTTTTCCCTGACCTGGATAACCTGGAACACACTATGCATCATCATTTTGCAACATTGGTCAAGGTGGTCAGAGAAATATGTTTAAAACAAATCTGGACAATTCAGGAAAAATGAAAACGTTATTTTCAAGTAACTCTTTGGTAACGAAAATATAACTAAATCTTTGAATGTAATTTGTTTTTAATTGTAAAATACGATTAGACTTTACTCAAATTTATCCAATAATAAATTTAAATGTTATGATTAGAAATTAATTTATTAAAATATTCTGAACTCTAATTGTATTTTACCAATTGAATAACATAATTTATATTCAAAGATTTATATGTGTTTAAAGTTTAGTTCATTTTAGTTATTATATTTTCGTTATTATAGTCACTTAGAAATAACATTTTCAATTTTACTAACTTTTCCAGTTTTTTAAAATCAAATTTCTTTGACCAGTTTGACCAATGATGCAATTTTATGATGCACAGTTTGTTCCATGTCACCCAGGTATGGGAAAACCCTGTAGTATTCTGTAATTTAACATGTTACTGAAACTTTATAGGGTTTCAAAAGATTTGATTTTCTTAAAATAGCCTTATGCATAGCAACCATAAATTGCTATGAAAATGTAGTGTTAGGATCATGATGTAGAATCAAAGCATACATGCATGTATTTTATTTATTATGCTCTTAAAATTCGTAGTTTTCGAGTGCAATTTAAGTTAATTAAAGAGTGCTTCACTTTCTGGATGCATTTGCATTTCAAATGACGTTCAGACGTCTAAGCTTTTAATATTTTATGCTGAGGTCTAATTTTGACTGGAAACTAATGACTAATGAAAAGTGTGCTTCCGATTGCATTACCGGGATACTTATATTTCCATCCTGCTTTTTTAAAAACGAAAGTTCTGATAATTTTTTATAATTTAAAATTTTAAAGTGATTTTAAAGTAGTCACTATCTGCTATTTACAACGTTTGAGACATTACGGAACACTATAGTCTTTATAAAACTAGAATATACTGAGACCAATGCAATCAGAAATCTTGAGTTAATAGATCATTCCTTCCAGCTTAGAGAAAGCCACACAAATGCCCAACGGATGAAAAATGAGTGTTGGGAACGAAATGATTAATATATAACCAGTCACGTTTTGCAAATACATGTGCAATTCATTTCCAATTTGGAAAAAGAAATATATATGGATAATACATTACAAATATAAGCATATATATATTTATTATAAATTAACTACATTACATATATATTGGTAAATATGTATAAATATATCGGTAATATATTTTTAGAATATATTTGATTAAAACACACAATTAAAATAGTCCTTATTGTGAATATATTGAATGAAATGCATTGTCCAATATTTTATAATTTTTATAATTGATTTAATAAAACGTTTGCTATTCCATAATTTATATTCTATATTTACATGGACATAAAAAGTCATAAAGAATTCTTTTGGTTTTTTGGTTAAAATTCTGATATTTGTTGCATGTTGCATATTGCATATGTTTATTGTATCATACATTAATATAATATGTATCATTTTAGTATATTATCAATATCTGAAGAATATATTTCAACAATAAATTCTCCATATTGCCTATTTGAATTTCCAGTTTTTAACAACAAATAGTGGCACTTTTTCTATGTTTTTAACACCTATTCTATAGCGGGCTAATTTGAGAAGAATTAAGTAAACCGGATGTACAAATCGTGTTTATGAAAACATTTTTATGATTTATCCCCCAGCACAAAAAAATACTTCACCGAATTTCTTAACCTAGTCTTGTTTTTCATTCAAAAACTCTTGGTTGCTTTCGAATTTAGCTTCCTAATTTCGTTTTAGGTATGGCAATAATTTCAAATAACTTCAAATCAAGGACGATTTGAAAGGTTTCAAGTTAGATGGCGTACTTCAAAACGTTTGTTTGTTTTTTTTCATCACTGCACAGTTCGTTATCCAAGAGTGAAATCTCATTTCATTGGCTGACTTTTTTTGTTTTCCATCTCTGGGCTTAGTTTATTGCCAAATTGGCCTGAATGTGGTTATCAAATCGACCGTTGCAATTGTCCAGCTCGACGATCAAATCAGGCGTTCAATTTGTAAATCCAGCAGCGAGGATTTTCTCTTCACGGTCCTGTTTCAGTTTTTGGCGTATTGTTAAATCCCCACCGAGATAATGCCATCTTTATTGGAGTGAATTTCATTCTTTTGTTCGCCATTACACTGGATGTAATGTCGTCTTTGTTGTCGACAAAAGTTCTTCCTGAGCCGCTATAATTTTCACATGGACGCTGAAAATACTGATTTGCACCCAATGGAAGCAGAGAGAAATGGACAGTGTCCAGCGCCATTTCAGAGATCCTTTCGGAGGATTAATTCCGGATTAATTCCATGCTTTATTAGTTTCTCTTTTCTGAAATCGGACAAGATATAAAAGAAATTTGCTTTTTTTTTTCATCAGTGTTGTATCTTTATGCTCTTCCCCAGTTGGGAGAATCAATATATGGCTGTTTATATCTATATCTCAATAAATTTACAGATATAGTCTATATATATGTACAAGTGCATGTTTGCCCTGGTGTTAACATCAGTATAATCATTACAGTAGATATCAGTAAAAATGTACCCAAAGTAGTCCCAAAAACCACTATGATACAGATATCACCAGCGATACTAATATCAGCAGTCCCAAAAACCGCTATGATACTGATATCACTAAGCTTACTGATATTAGTAGTCCTAAAAACCACTATAATGTTAGTATCACTGGCCATTCTGATATGAGTAGTCCCAAAAACCACTATAATACTGATATCACTTAGCATACTGACATTAATTGTCCCCAAAACCACTATAATACTGATATCACTTAGTAGACTGACATTAATTGTCCCCAAAACCACTATAATACTGATATCACTTAGTAGACTGACATAAGTTGTCCTAAACACCACTAATACTGATAACAGTAAGCATACTGATATAAGCAGTCCAAATAAACAGTAAATATATTGTGATATCAGTATATAATCATACTGATTGCACTATGATTCACCATGAAAGTAAAGTTCAGTTATTCTTTTAATGTTGACTTGTTTTTGCCTCTAAATTCACATATTGAATAAAATAATTTATCTGTATAATATTTTCAATATAAAACCAAGTATGCTCTGAAAATCTAAATCAACTCAAATCCACTTACAGTGTACATGTATCTTCGATTTTAATTAAAGTTAAATTTAACTAAAATTTATTTTAAAAATTTTAAATAATTAAATTGTACTTCAATTAAAATTGAAGATGCGTGTACAATGCAAGTGGATTTGAGTGGATTTACATTTTGTATAAAGCAAAAAAGTATCATTATTTTATTTTTATGAAATCCCTGGATACCAACAGACATGTGATCAATTCTTTTGTGTTTTTCAGGTTTCTTCTGAAGTAAAAATTTAAAGTGAAATTGCCATAAATTGAATGCACTTTACATGTACTTTGCAAGTTTAGGTTGTAAAACAAATTTGTTAATTTGCAATTTTTAGTTTTTAACGAAAACTGAATTGTAATTTTTTTTTAATTTTCCCTACACATACATTGTGCAAGTGTCTTCAGTTTCCATCAAGTTCATTATGAAGAAAAACTTATTATAATTTTAGTTTTTATTTTAAATCCTTGGATACAGTAGCAACAGATTTGTGATGAATTTCATGCCGTGCAATTGACAGCGATTACTACAATGTACTCACAATTCGTTTAATTTATTTTTTATTTTTTTATTTTTAGGAGTTTGTGGTATTGATGCGCCGAGTCTTGCCTTTTCTCGTCAACCCCCTCAACACGTTGATTTCTCAAACACAACCGGAGCCCAAGTGGATTGCCTTGTAAATAGAAACACTCACCCTTCGGTGTTTTGGACTCTTAGTGACGGAACCAAAGTGACTGAAGTGCCAGGGCTAAGGCACTTACTCCCCAATGGCACCCTGCTATTTCAGCCTTTTCGAGCGGAGGAATACAGGCAGGATATTCACGCTGCTGTTTACAGGTGTGTGGCCACCAGTCTGGCTGGGACGATCGTTAGCAGAAATTTGCGGATTCGTGCTGGTAAGTCATTAAATTTTATTAACGTTTTTATAACTGGAAAGTTCGATGGGAACTACGGAGAGCTTTGAAATCTTGATATGATTGACGTTTTTGTAAAACGATGCTTACAAACCACATGATGTTGGGATATATTTCAAAACATACGTGATAACACGTGACGAAATATTCTAAAAAATATACCCAGGAATATACCAGAAATATCATGAATTGGAACTGTCAGTATATTGTGTAGTACATCTGAAATTATATTGCACAATATATTTTAAAACTAGTACATAGTTCTTATGCAATAGTATTACGTTTATGTAGTTTCATAACTAGTATATGCTTTTTAAAAATAGTTTAACATACACGTGTATGTATGAGGCGCCGTTTGGGACTTAAAAAATTATTATGCATATAAAACATTGTAAGCGTTAAAAACATCTTTTCATACATAAATATACTTTGATACATAAACGTATTTTTAACACTTTAAATTTTGTGTATGTATTAGATTAGTGTTAAGTCCCAAACGGCGCCTCATGTATATATGCTTGTAATTTAATTTCAGATATACTAAATATAAATAAAACAATATACTAAAAGTCACAATTCATGATATTTCTGGTATATTTCTAGTTTTTTAAATACATACATGCATATATTGATATAGATCCCATGTCTTGTATAATGCCAGTATGATACTATACTGATATCAGTATAACCTTAATGATATCAGCATGACTATTCCGATATCACTATATATACTGGTTTATGGTACTGCTGATATCAGTATGCCTAGTGATATCAATATTACAGTGGTTTTAGGGACTGCTAATATCAATATGCTTAGTGATATCAGTATTATAATTGTTTTTGGGACTTCTAATGTCAGGATGCTTAGAGATATTATTATAAGTTTTTTCTTGGACTACTAATATCAAGATGATTAGTGATATCAGTATTAGTGTTTTTTGGGACTGCCTATATCAATACGCTTAGTGATATCAGTATTATAGTGATTTTAAGGCTACTATTATCAGTGTGGTTAGTGATATCACTACATTTTTCGCTAATATCGGTATATGATCATTATGATCTGTACTGCTATCTTCTGTACTGATTGCACAGATATTTCCACCAGAGTTCAATGATGTATGCACATATCATACTTTCCAAAGCCATTCCCATCCGTACTTTTATCGATAAATTGAACGTCAGTAAAATGATTAAAACGAAGCACGGCCAATTTATCACGAGGTGTACATTTTTGGGGGCCTTGTAAAACAAGACCCCATTAAGTAGACGCCATTCGCCACTTGTCATGTTTAAGTGCTAATTATGGCAAATTTCTTCCCCCTAATGGAATTTCGCCCGTGCTAAATGCAATTAAGTTATGTACTGCTCCGTATTAAATTGCTTTTCATTTAACCGTGATAATTTAATAATGGCTTTTAAAAGTGAACCCGAGTATTTGAGTATTTAATCAATATGCTGATGCGGCCGTATTAAATTTCGGAGCCGCCAATTTGGTGGCCATCATCGTATTAACACTTTTGTTTGAAAAATCAAAAAGCTTTTCAAAACCCGGCCCTGTTTGTGCCAGGGAAACTCAATACTGCCGTTTGTGTTTATCAATCCGTTTTATCCTGGTGGAAAAATCACTCATTCAGCAAATTGGTGTTGTTAGCCACGGCTAATCAGAGCAATGACACTGTGATTCATCAATAATCCAGTTAGGAATTCAACTCAAAAATACTACGTGTATATAGTTACACTGGTATAAGGTAATGATGGGCTTGTATTACGTACGTCAGAATACTACCAATGATCTGGATAATATCAATTATGTTTGGTTGTATATGGTATAACTGATCATGTATGGACCATATATGTCAGAATAATTCTAATGATCTGGATAATATCAAGTCAAAATCCATGGTTCCACTATTCCTGTTTTATACATGTATGGTTTGGAACGTATTACCAGGGTTAAAACGTTCAGTATCTCCTTATGTTTGGTTGTATATGGTATTACTGACCATGCAATAATATGATATTCCTCTAATTTCCATGGCACTATTAATTTCTGATATTTTATTCCATTATATCCTATTATTACTTTTGATTAAGCCAGGAACCTGAAGAAGTCAGGGGAGAGTCAGGTAGTTTGTGATATATGTAGCAATGTAAAACTTATATGGCCATAGGTATATTTGTGACGATTTCTGGTCTAACCTTACATGTATATGGAATAAGTCATAACCGTGCTTGTATGGCCCACATTTATTTTTTTTTCCACAAGAATTTGGGTCCCAGGTAACTACAGTTTGGTTTCCAACAAAATCTGCTAGTAAACCCCATTTAATATAGCCAACATGTTACACTCAAATTGTTAAAGTAGATTACAAATACATTACATGTACTGTAATGCATGTTTCAGGTTTAACGTATTTGTAAAAACAATTGTAAAACAAACAACAAAAATTAAATTTAAGTAATGTAAATTCATGCAAGCACATTCCACATTCTTTGACAATTGTTTCACCTTCAATTTACCATTAATTACATACCACGACCAGTACTGGTAAGTGAAAATAACCATCACAATCATAGCCTTTGAGTAAATAAGCACCTATTTTGCGTTATTTATGGATCAGTAAAAACTGCAGTGATGTGGTTTTCAGGAATGATATTGAATTCAAAGTATTTCTGCGGAGGCCTCTAATAAAGGCCGCAAATTGAGGATAATCCATGGCGGTGCACGATGATTGCCACAGATGTTTTGAACACAGTCGGTCTGACCAATAATGAAGACCTTTTGATCTGGCATGAGCCGATCATCCAGTTGAAAGACTTTCCAAATATTGATTGTATTCATTTCACTAGAATTTATTCTGTATGAATGGGAGCGACCAGTGTGTTCAAATCAGTGTTTGCTTTTCTTTTGTGTTCATTTCGGAATTTTAATATAAGAGGAATTCCTGACATACCAGGCGCATTTTAGGAAATTGCATAGCGTTTAGTTTTTAATTACATGGTTCAATTTGCAGTTCAACCAACACATTTGTATTTTAAATTTACAAACAGTCCATATGGAAAATAAAATGTGGCTAATATATTTTTAGAATATGCTATCTATATATTTTGAAAATATACCTAGATTGACCGAGTTTCAGAAATGAGAAATATGTGTTAAATATATGCAACAAATATTAGAAAAGAAAATCGGACGTTTGCGTGATATTTTGTGTAAACATAAAATATAAATAATTCGGTTGAAATAGTTTTTTAACCAATTATAAATGGTATAAAATATTGGATAATGCAGTTAATACTTTGTTTTCAATATATTTACAATAAAGATTATTTTAATTAAGTGTTTTAATAAAATGTATTCTCAAAATATATTACAGATAAATTTATATGTTTACTGATTAATTCGTAATATATTACAAATATATTTTTCATTGCCAAATATGATATTAATAAAGTATGAATATATATATATATATTTGTAATTTATTTTCCACGTAATTTTTCCATATGGAAAAAATATATTTTCAGAATACATTTTTCGAATATATTATTCATATATTTAAAAGCATACCAAGATTGGCACAGTTTTATATATGAATAAAATATTATAAATAGCTGTACATGTGTATGCAACATTTATGGGCATAAAAAAGTACAAAATATTAGACAATGCAGTTTATTCCTTGTTTTCATCAAATTCACAATAAGAAATGTTATCATGAAGTGTTTTGACAAAACATATACCCGATATATTTATATATTTTTACCAAAATATTACAAATATATTTTTCCCATCGTAACATACATTATGGATTTTCATTTACCATTTACAGTAATCATTTTTCCGTATTATTGCAAATTTCCTCACTTTGCTCAAGCAACTAATATTTGTTTTCTGAATTTGTGTTTCCTTCGTTAATTTTTGCAAAAGGAAATTGTGCACGCATATACATGTATATAATCCACATCACATGCATAATACAATGTTGCAGGGCTATTAAAATAAATGCATCTGCTTTTAATTGTTATTTTATTTACATTTCTTCGCATATGCTATTTCTCCGTGCCGTTAAATATGTTTGATGACTGCGCAAAGAACAGACCTATTTATTTTAATGTTAAAAGAAGACTAAATTTATATTTTGCCCTAACCTTACAACCCTAAGATACGCTTTTATCTTTTGGAAAATTCGTAAAATGAAACTGATTTTACTTTACTGATATTGTCTTGTTTTTTCGCAATTAAATTTTATCGTGACAATTTGCAGTTTTATTTCTTATTCATTCATAAATATTACCAATAATAACATTTCTAAATTTTATCTTTTCTGCTGTACTTATCCTAGCAAAATATTTTCTCAGATTCGCATTCAGGCCTTATTTTTGCGAAAATATTGCAGTGTCATTAAATTTTATTTTTATTTAATTTTAATTTTTAAATTTTTATTTGTGTTATCGATTGTGTTAGCGATATTTATACTATCAGGTAAATACACAATGTATTATAAGATTCATATATAAATTCATTACTCTTTATTGATAGTATATTTCCTTCTTATTCTCGTTTTCTTGACCACAAAATGGATTTAAGTAAATAAAGTCAACACATTACACAAACACCTTACAAGCCATTAACGTTATTGTGATGATAAAATTCGTCAAACTCTGATTTAAAATATTACAAAAAAAAGTATTTACTGTATGTTAATCAGTTCATTTTTAATGATTTTGTTTACATTAGTATTATTACGCAGATTCTTCATTAAAACATGCTTGCTTTTTTCCAATGCATGACATTGACTTGCAGCCTGTATAATTATCCAGAAAATTGATCTCAAGTTTAGTTTAATTACATCAAGTTTGTAAATTAATTAATCACATGCACGTGATTAAAACCTTTTACTCATTTTTCTTAATTTATACCATTGGCAATCTTATTAGAACCAGGATAAAAAATATGTAGGCTAATTTCATATATACTGCCACTTTTAATTACAGTATAATTATTTTAATTAAAATTTTAATCCTTTTAATATTGCAAGTATGTCTAAAAACGCCACCAGCCCTGGAGAAAAGATCAGTATGATGTTCTACTGATATATATATACAGTTTTTGGGATCACTATGCTTAGTGATATCAGTATTATGGAGGTTTTTGTGACTACTAATATCAGTTTGCTTAGTGATATCAGTATTATGGTGGTTTTTGGAACTATTAATACCAGTATACTTAGTGATATCAGTATTATAGTGTTTTTTGGAACTACTAATATCAGTATGCTTAGTGATATCAATATTATAGTTGTTTTTGGAACTACTAATACCAGTATACTTAGTGATCTCAGTATTATACATTAGTGGTTTTTGGGACTACTAATACCAGTATGCTTAGTGATATCAGTATTATAGTGTTTTTGAAACTACTAATAGTACTATTATAGTGCTTTTTAGGACGACTAATATCAACATGCTTAGTGATATCAGTATTATGGTGGTTTTCTGGAACTACTAATATCAGTATGCTTAGTGATATCAGTATTATTGTTGTTTTTGAGATTTTATTATCAGTACGGTTAATGATTTCACAAAACTTTAACTAATACAATAATATGATCAGTATATTTGTACTTGTGTCTACTTTACTGATTATGTCGATCTTTCCACCGGGGAGAATGGTGTTTACAGAAATCCCAGCAACGGAGACGGGATGGGGATGTCCATGGATGGGTGCACTTGTAGCCCTTGAGGGTTGAGATTTCTGATGCTTTATCATCGCCGTCCCCGTTTAGGTCCATAAAAATGCTCGTTAGTATTTTATTTCCACCAGTGCTCGTATGTCCTCCTAGTTTATGGTAATATGACGATGCAGTTTCTTTTTGAGTTGAAGCTCATCTCCAAATACTCTTGTTTGCACCAACTATCCATTATGAAATGAAATGTTTAGTTGAGGCTTTTGCGTGCAGTAATAAAAAATGCACAAGCAGCAAAAATAATGGGGAGCCTCAATATGCACCTCTTTTTCGCCAATGCTGTGTGTGGCTTCTGAGAAATCTATACTAAACTGGCGTAATTTATATATATATATATTTTCATTTTGCAAATAATCGTTGGTAGTGATGCGCTTGGCACCGTCGTCTTCGTCAGACATTATCCCTCACAGTGCAATAGACACATCATAAATGGGCCTTTGCATTATTTTAAATGATGCTGAAAGGTTTTATTTCCATATTTCTGCATTAGCAAACGTAAGTGCAATGGGGGTGCACTATGTTTTTGTCTTATCATTTTCTGTTGTTTTATTTTTATGAGGAAGAAACAGGGTTTATGTCGCTCGGAGCTGAGCCTTGAAACGTATTTTAAAGGCGACGAAATGCTACTTGGGTGTAATTGAATATTTTCATTTAAGAGAGATGATAGTCGAGGCTCATCGTTTGGAAAAACAAAGCAAATTTTGGGTATGCAAAACTTGGATTTTTCTGGGATCTTTTACGAATGAACCCATGCTCTCAAACTCTTCAGACATACTTGAGATCTATCAAAGTCAGGGTGGATGTAGTAAAATGTGGTTTTGTGATTGCTAGTTTTCTGCTGGAGTTTGAATTTTAGAGAAAATTGGAAAACATGCAAATGAATTGCAATTAACTTGTACTGTAAAACAAATTACTCTAATTGTAATTGTTCGTAAAACAAATTACTAAATATCAAATCTCTAAAAAAAACTTTTAGAGAGGGTTGGTGTACTTTTCTGTTGGGTATTTAGTTAAATGTAGTTTTGTGATTGCAAACTTTGTGCTGGAGTTTTAATTTAAGAGAAATTCTAATACATGCAAATCATTTGTTATTAGCTTGTAATTGGCAAGGTTTGTTAGTAAAACAAATTAGGAAATATGCAGTTAAAGTTAGG
>JAQIXS010004396.1:0-15258 GCA_034700785.1 Rossiulus vilnensis
AATTGCATTCACAAACACTTATAGCCACCGGGGTACAAGAATGCAAATGTCATCAATAATGCAAATTCGGGTTGCTTTAAGTTCATCATTTTCTGCCTCAAATATCCATAAGGACTTTCATGCAAATCAATTGATCTTGAAAGAACATTAACGTGTTTACAAAACGAATTTTTCGATTTTAAATCGGACATTTTGTTGCTGAGAAAAACATTTTTTCCTGATTCAGGATCGTGAGTCGAATTTTTTGCACTCAAGTGTATATATGTAATGATGTGAACGACATAAACATTACTTTAAAAAATTAGTTAACCACCTAGGCGAGTAATTTGTGACCATGTAATACCTGCATCAATTCACTAAATTTACACAAATTTTTTACTGCTAATCACACACAGTTTCCCCTGCAATTAACTGTGAAAAATTCGTGCAAGCTTAAGTAATACATCCAGCTACAAAATAGTGTTGGCTTTTTTCTTATATGTCAACTTACTAGTATACAAAAGCAGTCTACAGAACATTTCTGAAATTTAAAGTCATTTATCCAATACCTTTAAAGATAAATGGTGCCAACATGGAAAGATTATTGAAACCTATGCTACAAAGGCTCTATCAATTTACTCACCAGAACTTTGCAAAAGTCTGCAACAAATTTCCTAAAAAGCAGTTGGCAGTCGTCAATAAGATGAAACTGTAGCATGTCATTAACTAGATCTGATGACAAGGATGGCCCAAGAGATTTCAATGCACCTTTGCATGCCTGAAACGTTAACAGGTTGTAAACATTTCAACAAAAAACTAACTTTTAGGAATATTATACGTCACCTTAACCACATCAGCGCTTTCGTCATTGAGGTGAAGTAATAGGCACACTAAGTTATTGTGCAGCTGTTCAAGCATAGCACTTCGAAGAGGTCCTTTGGCAAAATGAGCTAATCTCCCAAATAAGCAAAAGGCAACTTCTCTCATTTCAGCATTATCCTGTAAAACAATGGAAGCGATAATAACTATCAGGTCAACTCTTAAAAACTCATAAATAGAATTGCAACGGGGTTATGCTGCATTAAAATCGGTGCCATATATAAGGTGAAACTGCAAATTTGTTCCATGGTCTAATAATTTTTATGCTGAGTAAAGCATGATACTACTAACTATAATAGCTGGAATTTTTTACTATACAGAACTGCTGGTTGTCCACTTGGGTCACTTTTTTACAGCTTGCAAATGTCTTATTTATTTAGACAAGAGAATCTGAGGTTGCAAAATGTTTCTTTTAAAAAGTTTTTTATAAACAAACTGACACTTTCAAGTTATCATAAACAACTGAGAGTCCAGTTATTGTAGGTTCTTGTGAAATACACGTAGGTGAGTTCATGGGAAACGGCCAGAGCAAATGATTGATATTTCAGTCACCTTTTCAAAATATGGCTGAACTCGCAACACAATATTGATCACAGCATTTTCCACGTGACTTTCATCTAAATCTTGTAAAATCTGTATCAAGCCCTTCATAGCTTCTAGCGTGATTTGGCCGTTAGGATCGTCTTTGTCATCTAATCCACTGACCATGGCAGAAAGTACGGTGTTTGAGTATTTATAAACCTAAAGAATATAAATTTTTTCCACATTTTGTTCGAATTATTTAACTAATTTTAACAGCATAATTGAAGCAAACGCTAGAGTGACACTTGGTATTTTGATAAAAAATGGTAGCTAATTTCCCTTTAATTATATTTCTTGCCCATTTAAACGATTTGCAAGCAATGACCACAAACAAGTTATTATATTTCAAAATATATTGAACTCTGTTCAGTTAATATGTTAAACGAACTAAGTGTACAGGCATAGTCTAAGACATAGGTTGAGTTTGGGCAGTGCCGGATTATCCAATAGGTCAAGTAGGTACCGGCCTATGGGCCCCACGCCTTTTAGGGGCCCCTCGACAAGGGATCAAAATAATATTGAATTTGATTTTCAAAGAGAATTAATGTTTGTTTAATGGTATTGCAATACATTATTTATCAATGTTTGTTTTGTTTAATAAAATTGGTTCATCAAAATTTTGTTGCCCAAAACGTATTAGGACATAATTTGCAAAGTGCAAACGGGGCCCTGAGATTTCAGCGGCTTAAGGTTCTCTACATAGGTTAATCCGGCACTGAGTTTGAGGACAGAAAAACATTAAGTATGCAAAACATAGATGCAAATATAATACTTGAATAAATATATAGTATACGTATAACAAAAATGAATTAGGGTTAACTAATCCATTGGCTAATTGCAGCATCAAAGTAATTAGGTCAATAAACATAGATAACTACAAAAAATAAATATATCCACTGCAAAGATAAAGGGCAATTTATTTTCTTAGCTGAAGATCAAAAAGAACATAAATGTATCTAGTGAAGCCCATATAAAGTAGTCATAAAAATTCTGTAAAAAACTGCTCATTGACTTATAGATTAAAGTATTAATTTGATTAAATATAATTAGTACATACACCGAACCATTCAAGGGAGTCCATCTATAAAACAATTTAAAATATATTATTAAAACAAAACTGACAATTAGTCTACAACATATTTACTTCGAAACGTTTTTTAATTTGAAAGATCCCAACTCACATGTTCTGCATCCAATTTTCCAACAGAACTTAAACCTTTTATTGCAAGCCGTCGAACAACCCGAGAAGAATCCATCAGTCGTCCCAAAAGACTATTTAAAATAACTTCTAGTGCTGTTTGGTTTAAGACATCATGATGTTTGATTAGCTGGAAATAGAGTAAATATATTTATACCTTCATTAAACATAGCTAAGCCTCATATCAGTGATGAGTGAAAACCAAGCATTTGATTTTAAAAGTGACACAAACCCAAGACATGCCCAATAATTGCATCACATTTTCTATTCCTGCAAATGCATGAAATACTAAGAATATTTTGAAAGATAAAAACTACCTCATGTTTATTAAGTATTGTTGAATTGTTAAAAAAACGCTGATATTCATTGACTATAATTTAATTGTAAAAGTTCACTGCACTTCAATGCATCATTCAAGCGAATAACAAGATAACAAAAGAGACGATTAAGATTTTGAGAACAGGAGCAGAAACGTGCCTGTGTCAATCATTACTTCAATTAACATAATTTCTAAATTTTTCCCCCGTGGATAATTGGTTGTCCACTTGAGTCTGCGTTGTTATTTACAATTTGAAAATGCCCCGTTCATTGGAAAAACAAACAAACTTGGAAAGCCGATAAGGAGCCTCCGAAAATAACTTCTGCCTCTCAAAGCAACCTCCAAAGAGGTTGTATAAACTGTACCATACTTACTATAAGATACGGTACATTTCTTCTCATGTTGATTTAATTTCTCAGAAATAAACAGGACATTTTCAAATTGGAAAAATAATTTAGCCCCTGGTAGGTTTTTCAAATATTTTAATCAAATTAAAACAGTATATAACTGTAGTGAATTACAAAATCCACAATTTGTGATCTTGGGTTTCAAAAAGTTCCGCCTACGTCCTTGATCTTTAGCTAATATTACACAACAATTTCGTTTTTGAGAAATATTAGAAAAACCTATTACTTGTGAATATTTTTCGAAAATGTTTTCTCACGGCGATTCTAGTTGAGCCTAAAGTATGCCCACAATGCACAAAATTACACGCACATTTTTGCTTAGAATATTTATTATAACTGTTAATTCATTTTCTTCCAAAGATTGATTGATCATGAATAAGGGTTTCAGCTTTGGTTTATAATTACAAAATGTTCCATTTATTGATACAGAATTAAAAAAAAAATAGCGTTAAGCAACCCACAATACAAGGTAGCATTGCCGAAGCATTCTACATTAGGGAAAATAAATTTCGCAATTATAATAAGGATTTGACGGTAAAATGTGCGAGTAATTTTTTGCATTGTCAGCTAAATGTGTGAGCCATTTTTTTTATTCTAGGCATGCTTTTGGCTCAGCCTTAAATAATAACATATGTAAGGAAATTTCGTATTAATACGAGGATTAAAGGAATGGTCTTTGGTTTCATTATTGTAAATTTTGTCCAACGACGCTCACAATATCTACATTCAAAAATAATGTCAGACAAATAGGCTGCAAAAATACAGACACTGATATAAAATATTGATGCAAAAATAATCGGATATGCTAATGGATGAAGATGGGGCAACCACAAATTATAAAATCTTATTCAGATGCCCTGTGCAGAGATACAAAGAATTGGTAATTTTTCCTAATGTTGGTGTTGAACGAAGGAAGAGGCGGGCGAAGGGAATGCACTAAAGTTATACCTCTGCAAAGAAAGCCACGGAGACAATTCTTTCCGATTCGTAAACACTTGAGAGCTTTGTATTAAACAATGACACTAGTCCTGCCAAATGTTGTTGATAATGCTTGGCGAGCGACCTTAAAAGATAACCATGTAAAATGTAAGATCAGACAGAAAAAAATCAAGGTTTCTACAGTCGAGCATCGTTCTTGCGAAATCTCGGTAAAAACAAGTAAATAGCCATAAATGGTTTGGTTTATAGCTACTCGGACGTATCAAGCAAATTGTGGTACATATTTACGTAGTCTAGAGCAGGGTTCGAGGCTTGTACTAGGACTCATTTTCAGTCCCTTTCTTCTAACATTTTCAGATCTCTAGACCATAACAAATATTGAAACTGACGTAGTTTGTAGTCAACAGATAATTTACACCATGAACACAATGACAGAAGGGATTCAATGAAACATTATTAGGTGTTAATTTGGATTAACTGTCTGCGAATCACAATTTTAAAATGTAATAAAATTGATAAGGAGAAACACAGCAATATTCGTGTATCTCTTCTGTACCATTTACAATTAAGGAATAAAGTCAGTATAGTTATCATTATTATTCACATCTAAGGTGGCAAAATATTCATCCGAAATGTAATATAAGCAGATAAACTAACCTAACAATAACAGCCACAGCATTTAAACTGTTCTCTAGGCTACTTATTTGATCAATAAGGTTTCCGACATTTTCGATGATGACATCAAATCTGATGCACAGAAGAAAATTCTTCAATGTGTCAACGGCCAAGCTAAAATCACGAAAATAAAATCATTTAGTAGTAGCACTTATAAATGCATAAATTAAGCTAGGACATTTAACTGAGTGCATGCAGTTTTCTAAGAAATACTGAAGGAATTTAGCAAAAACATCAAACATACGGCAGTTTTTCTGCAATAATAATATATTTTCGTGGTCATTCAAAGTGTAATAAAAGTTGAATATTGATTCTAGAGACAGACGGACTCAGGAAAGGGGGTGGGGGTTCAAGGACATAGGACGTCCGGATAGTAAACTGAAATTTCCGAATTAAACATCAAAAGAAATGACTGAAAACTGAAAAAACTATTACTTTGCTTTACGTTTAATGCTGACATTGTTCAAGATAAGTATCACTATCGATCAGATGATTATACATAAGTAATAACAAATTCTAAGCATTTTATTCCATGTTAAAGTTTTTTTTTCAAATCGGAAAGGACAAGACATGACATGGGGAGAGGAAGGAAAGGAGGGTGGGGCTAAAAATCATGGAAATTCCAGGGCATCCTAATAGTCATCGTTCAAGAAATTTTCAAGTTTTTTGTTTTGTAGTAAAAATGGTTAAAAAAAAACATTCAAGTCGGTCAAGATTTCCTTTCTCATCATTTCTATGCAAAAAGTATTTAAGGATTCAAAAATTCATGAATTTCCAGATGGAAAGCTTTCGAGTTAATGGTGAAGAAGAGGGTTATGAAGAAGAAGAGGGTATAATGCGTATGTGGCAAGGATTAATGCAGATTCAAAATGGGAAGAATTTATAAGAATAAATGTGATATAGTGCACACATTTTAAAGTAATGAGTCTAATGTTGTATTTTGAATTAGTTTAGGTTTTAATTAGAATTCGAATGTTTTTAAAGCATCAGAATATTTAATTCACTTCAAAACTTCACAAAAAGTTCACATAAACCTTGCAAATTTCGCCAACTATGAGCTAAACGAAAACTTCCGTGTCTAAAGACGCTCATCACTTCCTCGATACACCGAAAGATAATTTTAATACAAAAATGGAAAATGTTAAAAGGTACCTGCACGGAGAGAAACTCATTGCAGTTCCCCTCAAAATTATAGTTCGCGTTCCATCAGCAGTAGTTTTGGAGCCATCTCTGATTACACTAGGAAGATGCACGTCGATGAAACACATGACTATGGTTAGCAAACATGTAAATATTTTTTCAAACATTTGTTTTGCCGCTTTTTCTACTTCTTGTACTGAAAATATTTCTCGAAGAGCCCCGACAATCTGCAAATTAAAAAATCTCAAATGTATTGCGCTGTATTAAAAACTATATTGAAAACTATAAAAGCTACCTCTCGTACTAACATATAACTTACAGCCAGACTTTTAGAATTTGCAACACGAATAATTTCTGCCCTATTTCGTGGATCAGGATGTTCAGTATATGGGGCAATGCACGTCAAAACTTCACAAAACTGTTCGATTAAACTCGAACATAAATAGGAATCTGAAGCTAATGTCTTCCACCAATCAGAAATATGCCTAAATGACGAAAATATAGAAATTGCACGAGGTGGACATTAAAGAAAAGCACAATTTAATAATACCTGTCAAATGGAAGTGGATAACTCAGCATAATGTTAAGCACAGCTGACATGTGAATTCTTGCTAACGTCTTGATAACTTGAAGTGTTCCCTTTCTAGTCTGCATACATGTGATTTCGGTCAATTTACCATGCAACAATTGGATTAAAGTCTCCAGCTAAAAGAAAACAACAAATAAACAATCTGACAATAACAAAGGTTGGATGGATGATTGTGGGGTTTAACTAGAAACAGCGACAGAGAGACGCCACACTATTTAACATTTCAATTCAATTCAATTCAACTCAGTACACTACCAGCAGCAAGTGATATGCCACGTGGTGGACGCGCATGTGGTAGGGGGTGTAGTCCATCAACCCAATATTATTCGGTAATTTCCACCTTAATGGGGTGTATACCAACTGATAACTCAAGCAGACCAGAGGTGAGCGTGGTTCCTTGTTTCAGCTGTTTAATTGGCATTCAATTGGTACTGATAAAATTAGGCTACAGCCACCCAGGCCAACAACAACAGCGAGTGCAATTACAACTGCACAATGGGGGTGTCAGCACAATATACGGCCGCACGGCCTGATCTCAGAGCAGCGAGTGAGCAACAATAGCAGTCGCAGCACAAGAATTCGGCCGGGTCAGCTGATTCGGCCCGATCAGCTGACACACCACGTGGTTTCGATTGTGCAGGGCGCAGAGGGCAGATCAAAATGTTCCAAAGTGTCACATTCTAGTGACATCATCTTCCGTAGGTAGGGTGTGCGCGACGGCGGACAACGTACCACCTACCACCCAATTTGCCATTTGAAATTTTGGAATGCGGCCCGGCCGCTAGTTAATCCCCCTAATTTCTGCCGAAAGTCATCAACACTTCCCCATGACTCGTTTGCACCATAACTAAAATTTTGACGAGTCATTCCTTATCTCTTAAAGGAAGGGAGTAAGAGGTCGTAGATAAGATGTGCTTAGAGGCTTCGTTAGCACATCTTAAAAATAACTCTTCATCGGGATACATCGAAGGAAGAACAATCCTCGATTCAAGTGATCACGTCCGAATCAGAGCTTGCAGTTAAAGTGTTTTGTGGAGCAATTCTTGACCGCGTTCTTAATAGCGAACATCGCCGACTAGTTATCGATGAGGACCTCCACCTTTCCAAACTCTGTGGACATTACCGGTTTCAGCTCCTGAAGGATCTCGTCAGGCCAAATGAGCTCCTTCACGATCTCCACCAGAGCCATCGTTTCGGCCTCCATGGTGGACTGGGCAATTATAGTTTGCCGCGCAGACCTCTAGATGATGGGTGAGTTTAAGATCAACACCAGTAATTCGGACACTGAATGAGACGTATCAACATCTGAACCCCAGGAAGCGTCCGAGAATCCTCTGATCCTCGCTGTGTTACTTCTCGAGAGCACCATGCGCTGAGAACTAGTGCAACACACATAGTTCATCAGGTGTTCTGCATGTGTCCAACCGAGGAGTGTAGGTTTCGACGTGTATTTCGCCAAGGTGTTCACCACAACCAGCAGAACCGGTCGAGTCATCCTGGCAATGTAGAGAAGGGATCCTACAAGGCTTAGGTAGGGGTAAGGCAGATCCTCTGTAGCCTTCCCCAGCAGTTGCCGACTGTACACCGCCCCCACCCTTATTGGTTCTCGGGTCCTCGGACAGGTATCATGTCTATGCGTCGGCTGAGTTCCCGGATATACAGCTCCTGGTCCATCGTGCTTTTGCCTAAAGATGAATTTTGATGGATCTGGATTCCCAAGAACGTAGTGGTGGGGCCTGAAACCGTCATGTCAAAAATTCCTTTTAGGTTCTTCAGTAATTCATTCAGGGCTTGTCGAGTCTTTGCGAAAACCAGTATGTCATCAATGCACGAGGAGCGCATTCCACTCGTAATGGTATACGCACTCGCCGGATTCTAAAGGAGTAAAGCCGTGACGCTGTAGCTGCTTCTGCAAAGTACCCCACCAGCAGCGACCTGCCTGGTGCAGTCCCTAGTGCCCTTTTTAGTAGCCATGCTTCGCCTGGTTGTCTCTTCACCCCTTTCGGTAGTTCCATTTGTAATGGTTTGTCCAGGGTACCGTACAAGGTACGCCGATTGCACATCGAGGTGGTTGTGCAACCAACCCCCTAGGACAACCAAAACCATGAAAGCAAACCTCACAAGGGTAAAGGTTACAACTGAGTTATACACCTCGGTATAATCCCAGCCAGGGCATTGCTGAAACCCTTTCGCAACCAGCCGAGCACGGTGCCGCACAACGCCGCCTTAAGCATTGCACTTTCGGACAAACACTCACCTGCAGCCGATCACCTTCTGATACGACTGAGGGCGGACGGATTCAAAAACTTTGTGCTCACGGAGAGTGCGCAGCTCTTCATTCATAACTTCTTTTCAGTCATGCGCCAGAAGCCTTCAGGACCTCCTCATAGGTGCTGGGGTCAAGCTCGACCAAACTGACCTCCGGTTCCTGATCGTCTGATTACATGAACACTTCTTTACTGTCGTCGTCAAATTTGGGTTCAGCAACTGGTTTTGCCGTCCTGTCTTGTCCATTTGGACGTGTCTCTAGTCTAACCGAACATTTTCTGTCAGGTGCAGTCGCTGGAGTTCTTGCTTCTATCAACCCTTCCCTCAGGTTTAGTGGGAAGAAGTCGAAATTTATTTTGGAGAACGGTATCCCGGGCACCTCACAGTATCTTTTAATAGCAGACTTCGACCTGAAGCGGGGGACTCCGTGATCGAGATAAGCGTCCGTTTGCCGTCCTGTCTTCCTAGGGACAAGCACCCTCCGCCATAACCATGGTAGGGTTTCTACGGTATCTCGTAGCAGCTTTCCCCGGGGAGTCAGGCCGGTCGGTTTCTTCGGGATTGCCCCGCTATGTGGTTCGGGAGTCTTTCCCTTACCGGCACGCTGGCATCCTCTGTTTTTCGAACGGTGTCCACGTCACCCACCGACTCCGTCACACTCGAATTCCATGTCGTACTGCGGGGTGGTGGATACACTTCCACCTTTCAATCCCCGGCACTCTTTGTCTCGTCGATGCGGACTTGGGCCGTGTCTCATGCACGGCCTGTTCTGTCGACGAACCCGTACCTTCTGGTACCGCTTGAGTGACCGATCAGAATACCGGTAACTGCCATGTCCTCCAGCTTGTCTTTCCTAAGACCCTTCAGGAGGAAGCCATAGACAGTGCTCCCAATCCTTCGGAGATGTTTCAGGTTGGGAGGATAACCATGGAGCCTTTTAAAGGGTGTCCTGTATCCCAAGATCTTTTCGGGGATCCTATTCTTGAGATATGTGTACGTGTTGAGAAATTCTGCCCAAAAGCTTTTTCCCAAACCGGTGTCTTTGCGCATAACACGGATCGCCTTCAACACTCTCTGGTTGAAACTCAGCATGCGCTTCTCAGCTGCAATTCCAAATCACCGCGCTTAGCATGCACCGCATAAACGCTTCCTGTGCGTTCCGCAGTGCATGGATTACTGCGGATTACACGTAACAATGCGCGGTCACCCTACTACCATGTTATTACCGCACCATACCGCAAATCCCACATGATTACTAAAGCCTTCTGCTTCGCTGCCATAATTCACTCTTCGGTTTAGCACGCCCGCCCGAGCCCCTGCCTTGATGACCCTTTCTCTTCCGGGGCATTTCTGCACGCTGGCTGCTGGACAACCTGCCGGATCCTCCTCGCGTTCGGTATCGAGCGACCGGGTGTTTGCTCGCAATAGTTGCACGTTGTGCACATTTGTAATCGACCCCATGCACGGAATAAAGATTTGTCTCCCGGAACGAGTTTGTCTCTTGTGCCAACCCCCAAAAATGTAATATTCAGTTTGTTATGTCACCATCTGCTAGTAGGATTGCACACTTACAATATTCAATGTAATGTATAGTTTATTAATGCCATCACCATAATGGAAAAAAATTACATACCTCTTGGTGTAAAGAGTTTCCTTTACACTTAAGAACATTGTTCAGCACGACGCAGGTACCTGATGAACTGTTCACTTCACTATCAAGTAAACCTTCCAACAGCACATCCAGAAATTCCCTGAGATAGCTATCTGATAACTTAGTTGACAAAACCTTCAAATAAAAACGTGAGTGTAAAAACCGTGCATCCATGAGTCACTTCCTAATAAATTCGATATACAGTATTAATGGGATGATGAACTATATCTACATAAACGCAATTTAGCTGACTTTTAGTAGCTTTAACAGTATTTATAAACATTTCTATAAACGGAACTAGAAAGATTGGTGAAATAAGACACTTTATGGAAGAAATTGTCCCATGCATGGAATCCCTGCATGGGAATTGTAGGAAGCCCTGGTTTAAGTTGCATCGTGAAAACGATTCAGTGACATTAAATAGTTCACACTAATCGGCACCTTTTGTTAGCATACTTGCTCTCACTACCAAGTGCAACAAAGTGTGATAGTGAACACTTTACATTTTAAAACAACACATTTAAGGCAACAGCTACAAAAATCCCACTGAGTTAAAGAAAAATATAATTAAATTCCATACCTTAGCTAACTCACTAGTTACAGTAAACAGTGATTTTGGATCCCCTAATTCAACCTTATCAGTGAAGGCGCCGAATAATTGTTTTTCTGGATCTTCAACATCAGAATGCAGACCTGAATACACATGCATACGCTCATTAGAACATTAACCATCTATGCACTCTGCTTGAAAGAAAAAACCAAAGTAATACTACGTGCACTCTCTCATACCATTATATTTGGAAACCGCTTTCAAAATCCCATGAATAGCTTCAAGTGCAAGACCTCTAACGATTTTAGATGAATCGGTCGTTCGTGGAACGAGCCTCGCTATCATGGCTCCGTGTGACTCAAAGGATACAGCACCCTATGGAGTTACAAATATATTTTAAACATCACAAAAACGTTAAAGCATGTAGGAATATGAATACAACAGAACACTTTAAAATTAATGCATATAAATAGCTCGGAAGTATTTGGAGAAAAATGTGTACTTTTTCAAAACTCGGCATCCTTTTCGGTAAAAGTCAAAATCACTGAAGAATAAGCGTAATATATCAGCAATTTTGTTTTTAAAATTTAGCTCAAAATCTGAACATGGCCCCTATAAATGTGCACATTTATGACGAGAATACGGGGCATAAATGTGATTTCCTGTGAAAGAAATTTTCTACTGAGCAGAGATTCGTCAATATGGTCTGGCATGTTTCCATATTAAAGGTCAATTAAAAGTTGAGAAACGTGAACATAATTTCAAAATACTGCAATTTTATGTTATAGATATTACAGTTTTATCAAAATGAAATGTTGAAATATTATTGGCAATTTTTAATCAAAATTTATGTTAGGTGAATGGGTTATTTTTAAGCAGTTGTGCAAGATTAAATGACGCCATTCAAATAAATGTGACTAAATATTGTGCTCACACACACAGCATTACCGGCAATAACACTGGCAAGTTGTGTAGAAAGGTACTGATGATTATCGCGATGACGTGCATCGCTCTTTCACGTTCATAGCAAATACTGGATCTTAAACTTGGTTCCAAGCTCTGCAAAACAAGAAAGATTCGCTACGTTTACTCCCCAGAAAAAAATACCAAAGTTTCAGCGCATTCCTTTAAAAGTTTTTTTGCACACAATGCCAGCTTTGCCATTTTTTTTCCAGATAACCTCATAAAACTTCATGTGGCCATAAAAACTGCACTTTTATGCCAGAATATTTGTGCTATGTCTATTTATGTTTAATTGTAGAACTTTTAAATAACAATAAATATTTAAGTTTTAATAGAAAACCGGACCAAATGTCATTTGTGCATGGAGATACCAAAATCGCTCCGTCTATTAAGGTGGGATAATGTTTTGAGGTGAGGGATAAAAAGACAAAAACAAGTTCTCCTCTTTAACTAGACATTAAACTCACATCTTCAAGTTGCTGGTGTTTAAAATCAAACCAACTTTGAAGTGCTGAGTTTAATTATTAAAGTCATTCGCAAGATTTATTTATGGAATTGCGCGAAATGTACCCATTTCATAAGTATTTAATTGTCTAAATATTTCTAAAATTGTTTCAAAATAGGCAGTAAATTAGACCCACCACGAACAGCTGATAAAGATTGCTCGGAGAAACATCTTGCAGCAGCATCTCTTGCAAAAGCAATTCTAAATTGCTGATAGCAGATGATTGGTTCTTCTTGAGAAGCTCAGTGTGTTCTTGAGGGTTGTTGTCATCGATTTCTGGCATTTGGAGGACACATTCATAACACGTGTGAAGTAGAAGTATTTTTTCTTGTCTCGTCATAACCGGATCAAGTTTTCTTGTTTAAATTAAAGAATGAATTTCTAGGATGCCACTAGCTTACAGTACACAGGCAGTATACAATTAACTTTTTTGTATTACATTTACTTCACATTAAATTTAAATGTTTAACGAAGCAATATGCGCATTTGACTCAGAATTTACTGTTTTAAATAAATTATTTACAAAAAAAAATTTGTCTCATTTTTCTGCAGTAAATAAAATAAATTACAAGAATGCAGACATCATCAACACAACTACACTACAACTCAGGATTACAGATTTTCCATTTTCTATTTGCAATTTAACTTTACATCTACAATTGAGGACTTATTTTAAAATGTAATATAGTTATGGTAATTCAGTTTTAAAAACGGCAATATTTGGGACAGAGCGTTTACAAAGGATACAACAATGCCGTACACGCTTTAAGAGCTAAATGGCATAGTGACGAGGTCGACACACGTCCTTTTTCAGCCGAAATAAACGACAGCATCTGCTTAATCAACTCATCCTTACTTTGAAATGTAAATTTCTCCTTTGTGTGAATTTTGAAAAGTGACTTTGCAATCATCTCAGTCGATTGAATAAGGCTGAAACGAATTGTTGACTCCTGAAAGGTTTTAATGTGTATACATATGAACGTTGTACACTTACTTGGTAACAATACGAGCACATAAGTTGCACCTAAAGACTTGCCTTTGAAGATAAAAAAAATGGTAAAATAGTCCTCATGATAGGGCTTTCGATACGTGCTCTCATAAGGAGAGGATGTGCGCCCATCGCTACATAGCCATAACTGAGTATCAGTGTTGCTTTCCAATTAACATGTTCGGTCTCACCTTTCATTTCCTTAGAAAAGATAGGAAAACATACATTAATTTCAAATTTGATAAACGTGATCATTCGATTAAGATCGTCAAATACATTAAGTGATGGATCGGATGCATGCAAATTTAGTTTTTTAAGGATACTTATGGGGACCCAAAATCCCAACTTTAATTCAAAGTTGGGAATCTAATCGAAAATTAACTGTTTCGCCAATGCATCGGTAGATGTAGTATCTGTGCGGGAAAGAGCTATGAAAATCGGCCCTATAATAAACTTTTTTGAGGCTGGTTTTGCTAAAGTGGCCAGTTTTCCAACTTCCATGAAGTTTAATAGTGATTAAACAACATCTGAACTACTCCCTCACAGTGATGAGCATTGCCATCAATTTACCAGATTTCAAGGCCCTCTTTCTAACTTTTATTCCCTTAGCTAAAACTATTCTCAAACATTTTTGCTGGCTCTGCACGTGGAAAGCGGTTTACAAAGCCAAGAAGCATTTTCACATTTAGCACTCATTAAACAATAAATACCAGAATAACCTACTTTAATGAAGCTAAAAAGCTTAGATTTCTTGCCAATTTCTCCTCTGGCTATTTCGTCAAGTTTAACCAACACCAAATCCATGTGATTTGATGCGCAGTAGCCAAGAGCAGCTGCAAAGCCCTACAAAAAGTTGAAAGAAAATTTTCACTAACGCAAATTCGTCGCAAAATTGAAGGTAATAAAATCATTAAATAGACACGTTACTTCTCTGTCAGAAGGATGGGCATGATTTACATGCCTAAATATGAAATCAATCAAGTCATTCACGATTGGCTTGCTGCTGATCTTCATTATCACAATACCAACACATCGAAAGGCAAAATTCTAAATGGAGCAATTGATTACATCTGTAACTTACTGTATCTCAAAGATTACAATTACATCCCACCATAGGATAATATGCACGTACTTTGTCATCGCTATATCGAGAATATAAACTTATTTGTTCGACAAGAATTTTTCCTAAGGCAATGGTCCACTCTTGAGAATCCACTTCTTGAATCGAATTTGACAGCAGCTCAATGACCAGCTTTTTCCACTCTTTTTGAGAAAATGCCGATGATAAATCTGAAATTTTACCATCAAAAAATGCTATGTGATCCACATATATAGGAATAATCCCACCGAATATAAATTGTTTTTTTGCAACAATTTCAAATAGTATAACAGCGTCTTTTTTGTATCTAATTTAAATATATATCTAAAAATATGAAAATATGCAATAAATGAAGCTCATCGATATCTGAAACTATTCTTACACTTGTATATTTCAAGCTGAAACAAATGTTATTTATACAACAAAAAGGAAAAATGACATGGTCAGAATGTATTTGGACAGCTACACTGTTCATCACATGTAGGGTAAATAATAAAGGAAATGAATTATAAATAATTATTAATACT
>JAQIXS010004397.1:0-15253 GCA_034700785.1 Rossiulus vilnensis
ATTATCAATAAATTAGTTACGTACATTTAAAAATCATGGAATTTGCAAACCGATGTTTTGCTAAGTACCTGAGGGTATTTTGACAGCTCGACAATAACAATGTGAGCAAAGAAATCTAAAAGTAAATTGAGAATTTGTATTACTGCTCGTGCCAAATTTGCTCGTTATATCCGAGAAGTGCGCTCGTTATAACCGAGTAAAATTGCATTGGAATTTGCCAAAGCCAAATCTACAACGGTCATTTGCTCGTTATAACCGAGTTCGACTGTGCATAACATTAATCTGATTTCGTTCATTCGTTCATTCGACAGATGACATTGTTATACATGGCAACATTTTATAAATCCAAATACACCAGTATAAAGGCCAAGTATAGAAAACGTGGTATATGACTATTTAATAAAAAATAACATTTTTAAATGTTGTTTGCTTCCCTGGTGGAAAACATGAATACGGCCATATATGGGCATACACGTAATCTGACAATCTGACACAAACATATTTGGCCAAATATAGGCATACACAAACATATTTGGCCAAATATAGGTATACACAAACATATTTGGCCAAATATAGGCAAACCCATATGTGTTCATATATGGATATGAATAGACATATATGGTTATACAAGTCCATTTGTGGCCAATTTAGGATATATACAACCCATATTTGTCCATGATATATGAAGGGTGCCAAACCGTAATTTCAAGCGCCAAAAAATCAATTTTTCAAGAGAGGGAAAAATGTTATAATTTTGTGAAAAATATACTTGTAGCTAGCGCTAATCAGATTACGTTCCAACGGCAACAATGCCGTTAATGGCGTTTAATTACGAAAACATACAAGAGAACTTAGTGAAAAAGTGGTGTTTTTGTCCAAAAATTTTCCAAACAGGCATATGCGCCACGCGCATTACACCGCATATAAACGTTCAAAGCACCCTCTTCCTTGCAACAAGTAGGACAGCAGCGCATTGATGCCATTCATTGTTTTCAAGAATGTTCTAACCTCAAAAAGGGCAAAATTTCTAAATAATTGTTTTTTTACTTATCCATTCCAGACAAAAATACGACACGACACTCGAACGGGGAAACTGGCACCGGAAGCTCGGTGGCGCAGCGATCGCTCCAATCGATATTTGCCCTGGCAGAGTAATTACTACTCTGGGATCCTTATAACAGTAGGTTACACTCCCTGCAAAAAGCTATCATTATCCAAATTTCTTGTTCTTGAAGGAGCAGAACAATGCTTTTACCTAACTTTTCAGAACATCAATAAACCATCACCATAAAACGCCACGGAGGAGAAAATAATGTTCGTTCTCATATTCCTTGAAGCAATGATTCAAACATATATAATTCAAACAATAATTCTCCAAAACCATTGTGAGCTTATGTTGGCCACATTGATTCTCCATCATCATCTGGACATGGTCTTCCATGTCAATGAGGCTTCAGCTATAGGCAAAAGCCAAAAAATGTCATATAAATCGAAATGACAAGGAAGAACAATTTTAGCTATCTCCTGGAGCATCTCCCTAAGTGGACGCCCATCTCGAGTTTCGATGCAATCGTTTGTGGTGCCCAATCTCAAATTCTGCTGGATGTCAATTAAGATAGTCCTCGGTAATATTTCACGCTTGGTGAACGAGAAAACACGGATAACTGCGTTATGAAAGAGGACGCTTCGCTTTTGGCCTCGAAACGCAATTATGACAACGCTTGTGTTCCTGCTCCAATGACATTTATGTTTGTGCACTACTGTAATGCCGTCAGTGGGGAATTGCTAATGGACGCCATTAGCGCAGTCTGACAGCACTGTCTCCATGGCTCCAGTGATATCAGACTTCCGAGGTTTGTGGTACACAGATGCATTTTTATCATTTGGACATTATGTTCCTCTGGAAAATAATGACCTGCTTGAAATGTAAAAACATGTTGAAAGTATAACACAGCTTCAAGTCAGACATTGTATCTTGACTATTTCAGGTTTTACGAAAAATATTCCTGGCTTTATCAAACATGTTTATAGAATGAAATGAAAAAGAAATTGACCAATAACATTTTCAGTTGGTATTTCATAAGCTGAAAGTATGTTTGCCTAGGTGTGATTGGAAACGCCCTCTTTTGAGCAGTATCATAAACAGTTTATCAATTTAGATGATGACAATTTAATGCTGGAATTTTATCTGATAAAAATGTGCCTTTTCCAGATTTTCCAAGTAGGTTGGAACCCTGAATTATAACGTTCACTTACAAGTGCTGTACAGGAACAATATTCGCAATCCATTGTAGGCTATTACTGCAGATTGGAAATATACAAGTTTTCCAAGAAGCAAAATTCTAATTTTCCGTGACTTTTCCAGTTACCTTGACTATGGTTACTATGGTATTTTAAAAAATACCATATCTAAAAATAAAGGACTGACAGTATGCCATGCCTTGACTTTGGTGTCAAACAGTAACTAGCAATGCTGTCTACTGGATCTGGTACCAATGATAAATTTGTAGCAATTTTGTATAAAATTACATGGCCAATTCCCCACGAGATTTAAAGGTTTACTTTGTTTTGGTTATAAAAAAAAATAAAAAAAGATAGGAAAGCATATAATGAATAATTTCCAGCTCATGAGTCGGCGTTCATTCAACAAATTGCATTTTTTCAATAAATATTTACCAGCCGCCATATTGCGCCGCGTGTTTCATTTAACGCAAGATAAGAATGAAAGGTGGGCATCGACACTGTTGCTAGAAAACCCGATGATAACCAGCTTTATCCTATTTTCAGAGCAATTGCAAAAGACAAATAGCTGCAGAAATCAATTGAAGCGGTAAATTAAATAGCAGATCGTTGCTCTCTGAATGGATTAACCAGCAACCTCTTGTTTCAAGAAAAATGTTCAAAACCCCAGTCTGTATTTCACCGATAAATGTAACAAGAGTGAAAAAAATGAGTTAAGTCAAGAATATCTCTTTTGCTTTTTTTAAAGTTGGTATTGCATTGGACATTATATATAAGGATTGCAACATTTCTAAAGCCTTTCAGTAACAAAAATCGATAATACACGCAATCGTCATGTGCCACCCTGCAGCCAGCACTGCCTGTTACCGTTACGATTCCATATTTTGAAATAAAATTGAAGTCAAGTTTATCAGGTCGCCATCTCTGATAAGCGCTCGCGATTTAACAAACCGGGTGAATTCTAAAGAAATGAGAGACAAGGGAACGGTATCAATTTAGAACGTGTCGGAAAATAATAGGTTATCAACCAGTGAAATACTGCACTAAACGACATTCGATGACATAATGTATCTAAAATACCATTCGATTCGTTGACAATTCACCGGAAACAGGCAAAAGATTAACACATACAGCACTGTTACTAACTCACAAACTGACGATGACTTGCTTAGATAATGATATAGTTCGATATCACGTTCGATTGCGCTATTTGTAATTACCGCATGAGTTTTGTGCTTTCCCGGGTGAAAAAAAGCAAATATGAGCCACACATATGACTTATTCGTTACATGATTACACGAAAATTGGGCCGAAAATGGTTATGCGGCCACACATGTCCATTTATATCCATATCTGACGTAAAATTCATAGGCGTTTTAAATTCTTACCGAATGTGTTACCATTTATGGCAATATATTTACAGATATGGTCCCGTATCTCCACATGTCCATACCTGGAAGATACGATACAGTAACATGTATTAAAGTTAAAATTGGATTAATACTGGCATGATTTACATATGCTTAAGGACGATGGACAGCGATAAGAGGATACATGTATATGGCCAAGATAGCAGCCATACATGGCTTCATATAAAGCTGCCATGAATAACGATGTCAAGATATAGTCACATGTGGTCTTATAAATGACCAAATCAGGCTCAAATATAGTCAGTTGTGGATTATATAACCCCCATAGATGGCCATATTCAAAGTTTGAAACTCAGGTACTAATTGCAAGTCACATTTAAATGTCCCTATAACGTCATATTATGTGGCAGTAAGACGTTATTTCCGATTGAAACTTGATGCCGCTGTGTAAGGAAACAGGACTGCACTTATAAGGGAATTTATGACGTCATTTTTCACTCCCTTCAGTAGTTATGGGACCTCATAAATATTTTTGCAGGTGTGAGGGGGAGATAAGGGGCCATAATAGTGGGAGGTTTTCCCATCCCTCCACCACCCACTAGTGCAGCATGGGGGCAACTTACTACTTTCTTCTGAACGCTATTGTGTTAAATGGTAGGGAGCTGAGTAGAAAAAGTAGAATATTTTTATCGACGACTCAGGTATGCATCAAACACTTAGTGTTGTCCAACGTTATCCAGGACAGCTGAAGCTGTCATCGTCGCCAATCGGTTGCGCCACCCAACAACTCCTTATCTCTCCCTTGTAGAGCATTGGAAAAACACGATAGTATCTGGAGTGTTCTAGTTTTCACACACGATTTTTCCTAGGCCGAAAAATAGAAGAGCTGTGATCAAAAACGCATCGAGGACGTATCATTTATCAATTAGATAAGACTTACAAATCTCGCTCGTCATTTGACGCATTGCAATTATAAGGTCACGAGCTGAGTGTAGTGCGCAGTATCATTTTGCCCCTGGCCGAACCTGCACCTCTTTTTGGGACCGGAGCAGAATGTGCGAAGAAGTTGTCTAAGGTAAGCATGACACAAAAAGTGTCCAACATCAGTTAAGACGACAAGGGTGAAATGTATTCAGTTGAATTGAAGTGTGTCTCTGGCAACCATCTTGTTTCACAGAACTGAAACTTTGAGCAGACTAGTCAGGAACCACACGCTTACAATTGTAAAAAATGATGGACATCCATTATTCACACTCCCAAAAATGGATAAAGCTCACTATTTATGCATACTCCATATTTGCAAAAAATGATTTCCCAGAGGACATTAATCCACTGTAGTATAGAGAAAGTAAGTTGTAAGACAAATACATTTTTCGCTTACATGTTAGCAGCTTCAAAATGTAAAACAAAAATTTATTTTTAGCGTATCATATTTAATAATTTAAAAAATAAGAAATGTTTAATGCTCTACATGGACCTTTAAGCTTCTCATCTTTTAGCGTTTCATATTTGTTAGTTTCAAATTCAAAAATTAATCTACGAATTTTCTCCCAGGGTTAAGAAACTGAAAATATACTTCGAGCAGTAGAATTATCTTTAACGCGTTTTTGGTATTACTTGGGCTTCTCATTGCTAATTGCGAAGAGATGCAAATCTCAGCATCGCCATCTTGATTCAAGATGGCGTCCATCCCGAAATTTAGCCAGACTTTGTATATTCATTTTAGTTATGGTCAAGCTCAATTTAATTACATAATATTTGCATATCACTCATGGTGTTGAGCTATCTGTATCATACAACGATGGCCGCTATATTGATAAGTGCCATACCAGGTGTTCAGTTATGTTAGGTCTGATATCACCATTCAAAATGGCGGCCATTTCAAAACAACTTCAGAATCATTATTGATCTCAAGAACTATCCGTTCAAAAATTGTTCACACTTATCACAACTGCTGTCAGTTTCAGTTTCACAACTGTTTCACATACAGTATTTTTTCTGCTAGAGCTGTCCTAGAAGAGCTACGGAAGCCTATAGGTACAATGTTGCACACGGCACGATTCTAGCGCAACATTATTCCTATGGGCGGCCTGTTCTAAATTTAGTGAACAACCTAACACCGATAACGTTATCGTGGACAGTTCTTGGATAATGCGGTCTTGATATTTTGGAATATTCTTGTGCTCATTACGGAATCCATGATATTTCCCATTTATTCCCCAGTTGTCGTTATTTAAGGCAACAATGGACCATGTAGTATTGGGGATTGCAATTATGAAGGTTTAGAATGTTTTCTTCGCCATCAAGATGCATGCAAAATTCATTGTTTTCAATGAATATTTAGAATATCCAGGCAACCATCTTGATTCAATAGCGTTTAATTCGAAATTTAAAAAGATATTTCTCCAAGCATTAGATTGAAAGTGCTTCATATGAAATGATACATTAAAACAGTATCACAATCGTGGAAATTTGGAATGTTCAGCGTGCCGATTAAATCGATGTAGCGACCAAACATTCCAATGCGTCTGATAATAGCTTGGTTACTTTTGGTACAGTTAACTGCAGCTTTAAAATTGTGCTGCAATGAACATCCATTTATTGGAAACTTAATAAAACTCATCCTTCTGATAGCAAACTGCATCGAGATAAACAAGATAAACGTCGCTTTCAAAACGTCTAGCGCAATGATAATAATGGTAAATGTGTTTGTAAAATCATTTACTGTCATGTCACGACATGCTATCTTTGATTTTTAAATATACGATATGATAGATCAAAGAGCATGGTTGTGCAATAAATCAGCACGTAATTTGATAAAACCCTGAAAGAGCTATCAATATCTTCTTTCCTGCACGTTCAGCTATGATGGGATGAAAATGTTTCAATGTGTTTAGGCCTATAAGAGATCAGGTACATGTTATTGCAGAACAATGTTTGTATAAAGACATTCTGAAATATGTGTCTTAAGCAAAATCCTGTTATGCAGAAATCACATAACAAGCAGAAGCATAAAAACTAGTCAAACCACACAACTATCAAACGTTATTCAAATCAACCAATCATAGACCACTCTTCAAACAATTCAACCAATCATATGATTTGATTTGACAGGTTGACTCCATTCCATCAGAAGGCTCCATGATGAGCCAATAAAGACGTTGGTTCACTTCTGCCTCAAATACAAATTAACCTGCTTTAAAAAGGCACTGTGCTTAGCACGAGCCTAATCATTCCAAATTTCCAAAACTCTTACATGTCACTGATGGCGGTCGCATGTAACATGAATGTTTAAAACAAGTAAAGCACGTGTTTTCCCATCCTTCCTGGAATCCTTCCAGGTTCGCATGTGGTAAAAACCTTGTGATCAGCGTTTTTTTACAAAATAGCATTGGCCTGTCAGATTCTTGTGAGGTGTCATGGTTTGGTAGCGCCCAGAAACCCATTGCCGTGTCTCTCCAAGGCACTATTGGCTGATAGACAGAAACCATCAGCGATGGCACAAGAGTTTAGATAAGGTTCAACTGTGAACACTTGACCGTCCCCAGATCTTATTAACATTTCTCCAATTTTTGTCCATCCACGTTTAGGGTGTGCTGATTCGACCATCAACAATCAATCTTGGAACCGTGGGCAAAAGTCACCTCTTGAGAAACCATGAGTTCCAACCAGGTGAATGGGGTCACCTCGCCGAAGGTCAAAGAGCTGGCAGGCATGTTCCAAAGCTTGGAGCCACCCAAGACCGGCCCGGCATCGGCTTCAGGGCAGTTTGAAGCCAAAGCAGCCAGAAGGCAGTATGCCGTGGGCAGGACGAGCATAGTCATCGAGGACAAGGATGCAAAGAAGCAGCAATGGCGGGTGAAGCCAGGCACCAAAGTGGGGGAACTGGCCCAAAACTACCATCAATCCAACCAGGGACCCGTGCTTCTGAAGCCACAGGCTGCACCACCGCTTCCAACTCGACCGCCTCCAGCGTCACCGACCAGTGTCGTCATCCGCTCCAACTCCCGGCCAGCATCACCAGCTGTGAATGGGGTGTCTAGCTTCGGGAGGCCACCCTCAGCATCCGTGCGGATCACATCTTGGGACGAAAGCAAAACGGGCGAGATCCAGCCGACAGAGTCCGTGCGGGATCGAGCAGCACGGATGAACTCCATCGAGAGCACCATCGCTGCCCCCAAGCCCACGTCCCCAGCTCCTGGTAAACTTAACACCAGTGCCATCTTCCCATTGCCTGGATTGACCAGCATCTCTCAGCAGGCTAGGGAAGAGGTGCCAGAGCCTACCAAGACTGAGGCCTATGATCACCGAGAAGAGGACCAAGAGGACAACCGGGATACATCCGGTTACCAACACGAAGATGCTGAGGACCACGACGACTATGAGCACCAGCATCAGCATGAAGACAGTGACCATGAAGACCATAACCAGGAAGAATATGATGACGAGGGCCATCGGCAAGAAGATGGTGAAGATGACGACCATCATCAGGAGGACCATGATGATGAAGACCATCATCAGGAAGACCATGATGATGAAGACCGTCATCAGGAAGACCATGATGATGAAGACCGTCATCAGGAGGACCGTGATGATGAAGATCATCATCAGGAGGAACATGAAGATGAAGACCATCATCAGGAGGACAATGACCATGAAGACCATGGTGATGAAGACCATCATCAGGAGGAAGATCATGGGTATAGGGAAGATGCCAATGAGGAACAGGACTCCAGAGAGGAAGACAGGGAGGATGGAGAGCTCTACCAAGACCCTGAATCGCAGAACGATGAGCATGCAATTAGGGCGGATGAAGAGGACGATGAGGAGAACAATGAAGACAAGGAGAGCAATGCACCTGTGGACGAGGACAACGAATAGATTACTTGGACTATTCGGAAGTGACAGTTCACCAGATTAAATTACAAACTCAGGAGTTGAAAGTTCCCCGAAAGCCACGAAACCTCCCCTGCTTATACTCTAGTTTTCTGCGCATCCATAAGTGGAACAGCACTCAAAGAGGCTGAAAGGTTGTGGGATCAAAAGGCGTAATGCCTGAAAAGCAAAATAAGCAGGCTGAGGGTTTCCAGTTGTTAGTCTATTTGGCAATGCCTTAAATTTAGCGTCTACAGTAGCAGCTTGAAAAGGAAATGAAGGACATTAGGCAGGATAACAATGCATGTAGGGGTATCAAGAGAGCAGCTTTGAGGACCAGACAAAGGCGCCCATGAAGAAGCACTGTGCTGTACTTCCCATGTTAGTTAATGCGTATCCATGGATATCGTGCTTATTTCTAACCGCCATTCGCCCAAGCCCACATTTCATTTCTATTCTGCTGCATTATTATCGATGAACTTTACTCGTTCCGTTGAATTCAATTTCACGTGTAATCAGATAAAACAATAATTGATATCACATTATTTGAAATGGAATATCATGAGGGATATTTGCATTGCCTTGTGATAAGGTAATTGTTAAGTGCATATACATGTAGGATTGCTTTTATGACAATTTCAATAACAGCCTCGATTATCTTCTGTGATTAGGACTTCCTTAACCATCCCAATTATCTTATAAAATTACACTCGCCTAGATTTCTTCATCTCATTTGCTTCAAAATTGGTTGCTGTTTGCTTTTTCTTTTTCTTCAAATTTCTTAACTTTGATTCTATCACATCCTTAAAACTTCTGCTTCCTTGTCTTTATATGTGTTTCTTTCCCTTTCCTCTTTTCCTCTCTCTCTCTCTCCTTTTTTCATTTCCCTTTCCTCTTTTCCTCTCTCTCTCCCTCTCCTTTTTTTCCTTTCTATTGTTTTTTCTCTTTCCTCTTTTCCTCTCTCTTTTATTTTTTTCCTTTCTATTGTTTTTCTCTTTCATCTATTCCTTTCTTTTCTAATTTAATTTCCTTTCCTTTTACTCTTTAGTACCTCTGGTTTTTTCAATTTTCTACTGCTTCGCTTCCTTTGACGTCCTTTCTTTTCATTTCTGACTTCATCCTTTCCTTTCCCTGCTATTTTTTTCCTTTCCTACTTTTTACCCAATACTCCACCAGTCAAACTCGTTCTCTCCAGCGTCATACACCCTCTAAAGCTGCCTTTTTGATCTAGATCTATGCAAACCAGTACCCAAGTTTTGGTTTCGAGTTTTTTTTTTTTTTTTTGCCAGAATCATTACATCAGAGAAACATGAGTTCCTCTTTAATATATGATGAAAAAACGTCTGTTAGCTATATTATATAAGTTCACAAAGCACATCGAGCGATTGCTGATGTTGTGCAAACTTTGAGGGCACCATGGTCATGTACAGTTATAAAAACACTCTTAATCAATAAATAAACCTCCTTAGATTGACGACCAAATCGCTCACTTAGAGAGCACTGGTAGATAAAATCCCTAAAGAGATAGACGATAAGCATTGTGAAGATTGGAAACGGTAACGTCCCTTATCATTAATTACCTATCTGCCGTCTGCAATAACCTATCTTCAATTTCTAGAACGGCATGTTATATTCCTTCTTTAAGGCGGTTAAAACGCCATGGTTAGCGAAACTGATCAACATCATCCAAACCCGCTATCAGGATTAGTAATAAATATATATATATATGCAATCTGATCTCATTTATTCTTGTGAGTGTGAAATAAGGTTACTTACAATACATAGATTAATACATTTGATGCCCTGCTTTTGGTGATAATACTCGAGATAAATGGAAACGCAATCTACTTAGCCGACAGAATAACTAGTTGTTGTTGATAAGTCTTTGAATTTTTCCGCAAGATACTTTCATATATACATGTACATGTATTGCAGCACATATCAGCAATATTAGCCCTAAATATGGACCCATAATTCTTGTAAAGCCACCCAAGATCCGAACCTTTCAAACAGCTTTGCTCGGAGGAATGATTCCCGAGTTAAAAAGTTAAATATCAGCCATATATGGCCATCTATTGACATAGTCATACATTAAATTTACAGGGTTTATAGCACCATATATGACGGGTCACATTTGGAAAGTCCACTTGTGGTCAGTTGCTGGTGTAACCAAATTTGGTGTACGTGTAAGTCGAATATGACTATATGTCCACTATTTTTAATTTTCCATGTGTAGACATATTTAGATATGCATAACCAAATCATTAAAAATGTTGACTTGTATGGCGATATCTAAGGATGTAAACCATGGATAAATATGGACATATGTATAAATGTGGCAAATTTCTAATCCAACCATGTATGGGTACTTATGGATATGAATGGACATATAGGTCCATTTGAGGCCAATTTCTGATCTAATATCCGTGTATCCATTTGTCTAAGCTGTTCATGCATGTATATATTAATATAGTATAAACATTTATTTATAAGAATGGACATATAGGTCCATTTGTGGCCAAGTTCGGATTTAGCCATATATGGAAAAAAAGTCACACATGTTCATAGTTTTTTCCACCCGGGTCAGTTTCAGGTTGACATACATGTAGCTGCCTCTCCAGGAAAATGTCACCACCAACCTTGACCCTCCACTGAATCCTTGGCTGCCAAACTTTGATCATATCCACGAGCAATGAAATTGCTAAATGAGTTGGGAAATAATCTGAGTTGGAGCCTGACTAGCATGTCTGATTAACCTCACCTCGCACTTACATGTTGGCCACGCAATCGCCCAGTATGGCGGCAACCGTGCTTATCTCGAGAGTGGGCAATCTTGAAATGCAGGCCCTTGAGGAGGCAGATATGGGTCGGAAATGAGGTTAGTCTTCAAAATAGAAAGCCGAAACATTAGCACTAAATGGCGTAGTTGTTTCAGCAAATGAACATGTTATTAACACCTCCAAATTAAACGTTCTCCACGTAGAATTGGTCTTCTTCTAGTTCCTCTAGTGAATATTCCTAGAAAATGGAATCAAATTTTGGCTTTTTCCAAGTACATTTATTTAATCTCTGCAAGTGGTAAATAAATCCTGCTGTGATAATAGTCAGTTCTACCAAACAATCTTGACCGTTTTTAACACAGGTTGTTTTTCATACGCTTAGATCTCAGTCTAAAATTTCGGAATGTTTGGCTGAAATTGGACATTTCGACCAAGATGGTGTGGGTGTAATGGAAATAGGTTTTATTCCCCATTCATGTTTTACTAGAAAAGGTTGAAACGATTTCAAATCCCATGCGAGCTGAAACTGCGTATGATTTTTCTCTGATTTCTTCGAAATCGTTTTTTTCAATAAAACCATATCCATGAGGATTAAAAACGGAAATGGAAAATGAATATCGTTGGCTTCGAGAGGATGTCGGCAATAATTCCTCGTCAAAGAAATCGTGAATAAAAATCTTAGTCGACTATTTAACAGAAATTTATAAACATTGTTAGTCAGGCCAAAAATTTCCATTCGTCATTTTTTCAAGTTCAGACAGGGGATAAATTCCTAACACGTCAAAAATGTGGTATACTTTTGCATATAAAATGTTGGATAAGATGTCCTGAAGCATAGATCTGTCCTAATTTCTCGAAATTGTCCTGAAACACGTCCAAGCCCTTGGTTTCACAGAAGACCACCAGCGCCCTCTAACTTCCGGTTGATTCAACAGGTAAGCGCGGGAAATTCAAAATCACAAAATGGCCTCCAAGAGTGTCTACCTCAAATTCCAATAAGACACGAAACGTGCATTTAGCACACACCTACAAAATTCGAAAAACTTCAAAATTTTGCGAAAGATATCTTATAGTTGCAATCAATCTGAAACCTTTTTGCAGACTGGGTTCAAATATGACGTCACTTTCGCTCAGGTTTCAGCTCAATTTTGGGTCATCCTGTAGTCCTTCGTTATGGCCCTCAAAACTTGCGTTCCAATGACGTCATCTTCATCTCCATTGACCTCTTTTCAAGGGCACGATCTCGGTTGCCGGGCGACAGCACGTTGCCCCGGCGACGGTTGCTGGGCAACCAGCCTCAATCTGGCGTCGTGACGTCATTCGTGGAATAGGGAATCTCGTTAGGGAAACGAGATGGGAGTCGGCCTGTGGAGGCCGCTGGCAGAAACAACGTCCAATAATTCATTAATGATCCACTCTACACTGTCGTTAACGACGGGCTATGACGTCAGGGGGCGTGGGATGGAAACGGAGGGAGAGCCCTTTGGTGGGTGCGCCGTAGAGGGCGCCACCGCATCGCGGGAAAACAATGCGAACAAGCAGGAAAGACCTCGATTAACCGATCACCTACAGCGTGGAAAAACATAAAACAGCGCCATCCCACCTATGGTCTTGTTAAATAAAGAGTGGACTAGGAATTCAAATGGACCAATAGAAAGAGAGCCTGTTATGCGATTAACCTTTTCTATCCCATGACTCATTTCCCGTGGGTAATATCAGAATCAAAAAAGAACACTCTCGTTCTACAAATTTCCTCTGGGGATCCTTTAATTAGTCATGTTTATAGTCCTCTACGTTTCGTGATTGCGTTTTTCAAAACCAGCCACCGTAACCGTCTAAACAATGGTCCCATTTGAAACCATGAGCCAAATCCTAACCAAGAACTGTAATTTTCCCAACTTCCTGATGCCTAACAGTGACATGCTGTGCTGTTGGCCAAACCAAGGTCATACTTCTGAATTCGGCTTGAAAATATCAAGTTTGTTGCGAACTTGGGATGTGCAGCAAAAAGTGCGAAAACGTTCCACTGGATTTTTTTAGAACAATTTCACAGCAACTTGCTTCTGCAATTGCCGCATGGTGCGCTGGTATGTCACTGGAAGACGGATGCATCCAACAGACTACCCTTTTGCAACAAGATGAAGGATCCATCATAGTAAGCCACACCATATAGACATATTTGACTTGTACCATACATGTTCAATGTTATATTTTCCGGGTATGAACATATCTGTACACATGACCCTATATGCAAAAAATGTTGACATATTTGGGCATATATAAGGTTGTAAAAACATGTAACGTTGACGTATATGACCATTATAGATCCATTTGTGGCCAATCTCTGATCTGACCATATACCGGTACAGTTATGGGCATGTATGGATATGAAGGGACATATATGGCCATATAGATTAATTTGTGGCCAATTTCTGACATAACCATAAATTTAACATGTCATATGTGACCAGATACATGTATATTACCAGTTTATAAGCATTTATCCATATCCATTTCGGATTTAAGTACATATGGAGAAAGTCATATATTCCTAATTACTGTAGCGCACGACTATTTGTCTAAAAAGTGTTCGTATTTACGCATTATTTTATTCAAAATGCTACTCTTTTCAGAATGTTTGCATTGACACTTGCCTCTTATGTGATCATCGATATGTCCGTTTTATCTGATATAAGACGCGCACCTCTTCATGCACTATAGGTTGGAAACTATTCTCAAGAAATATTCGAATTTAGCATATATTAGGGTTATTTCTCAAAGAAAAATTATAGGAAATATAGGCTTTTTTTCAGCAAATATAGGATAAACTATTATTGTGTTCATTTGAAATTTCATTTACTGCTGCGGTGATTTTTTGACATATTTTCAAAATTATTCTAAAATCGAAATTCCCATCTGTTTTTTAGAAAAAAAGTTGTCGAAAATTTATTGCAAATCATGCATTTCGGCACATTTATTTCTAAGAAATAGCCGAGGAGTATCAAGTAATGGTACGTCTTAGGCACAAAAACATGTTTTTTTGGAATCAAATTCTGCGCAAATCTGGTTATCATTAACTATAGGAACGCCGTAAGCCAACAATTTCGAAATAATTAAACTATAAATTATGCATTTTTCCGTATACTTCGCTATGGAAAAGTACTGAGGAATATACGAGTTTTTTGAAACCGTGATTATCAACCTATTTTGGGTCAAATTTCTGCACAAAATTTGCTTAGAAATATTAGGAATTAAAGGAACGAAGAAATGATACCTACAATTCATCAAAATCTAAGAAAACGAAAATGATAAATTCCTAAAAAGATTCAAATATAGGAAATACAGGATATTTTAGCAAAATATAGGATAATTAGACAAGATAGGAAATACAGGATATTTTTCTAAAATATAGGATAATTAGACAAGATAGGAAATATAGGTCAACATCTAAAAAAACGTAAATAATGACTTCATAAAATGATTCAAATATAAGAAATATAAAATATTTTGCTAAAATATAGCATAATTAGACAAACTAGGGTTTTGTTTAAAAATTTGCTTAGAAATATTATGAATTAAAGAAACGAAGATGTGATGCCTACAAATTGTCAAAATCTAAGAAAACGTAAATGATGATTTCCTAAAATGATTCAAATATAGGAAATATATGATATTTTGCTAAAATGTAGGATAATTAGGCAAAATAGAGTTCTGCTTAGAAATACATGCATTACGAATTAAAAGAACGAAGAAATGATAGCTACAATTCGTCAAGATCTAAGAAAACGTAAATGATGACTTCATCAAATGATTAAAATATAGGAAATATAGGATATCTTGTTAAAATATAGGAAAAGATAGGATAATTAAACAAAAAACAGTAAACATAGGATTCATAAGATGTCCGGAATGCCTGATTTAGTCAACACAGGCAAAGCGATTGACATAGCGCTAAATAACGAAATATTTCACCGTAAATAAGCCTTC
>JAQIXS010004398.1:0-15252 GCA_034700785.1 Rossiulus vilnensis
TGGAACCCTCCAATGAGTGCAGGAAGCCCTGCTGGATTAGTGCAGTTGTGGAAATCACCCATCTTGGGCTGAATTTTACAACAGGTTTCACTGTATTTTTTTTTGTCTTATTTTGCTATTTGATTCCGTCATGTTGGATCCGCTCCATGCTCATGCAATTTATAATTCCTATGAACTTTCAGCGAGCAAATATCATTATGTTGCAGTTGACTGGTTTATGCTGTTATAAATATTAGCGCCACACACGCGCCCATGGAGTCTGATATTTCGGCATGAACCCCAGCGACATTACATTGTTTTGACAGCGCCATCTATCACGGGTCACCAGAGGGCTGTAGGGGACGGATTCCTCTTGATCGCAGCGGACGAAATTGCCACCCACTCCAAGAGGAACAGGGACTTAAGACTTCATCCTTTTTTTAAGACCCAATGGCAGTCGCCATTATGACATGTTTGATGCGGATGTTGCTGGAAAATAATGGTTTCCATCATATTTCCTTCCTCGCCACTTTTCTGGCCTGGGGTATAAGTTTTCGCTTTTAAATAAATGGCTCCTCTGGGATTGAAGATAGGGGTAACTCACTGAACCCTTGTGTATCCACATCAAAGTCGAGTTGTGCATACTTTTTGTTTTTTTTGTTTTTCGAAATATTGTCTGCTGTGAATTTTTTTTTCTTAGCATTTCCTGCTTAGTTTCTGGAGAGACAGAACTGTGTTGGCCATTGGTCAGTTCATCATCACTTCCGTTTTCAAACAGACGATATAGAAACGTTGACATTTAACAGCAACTTTGATTGTACCTCTCAGTGACTATTACATTACTTCTGATAATCAAGTACAGTGTACATGTATACTGTAATTTGGTATTTCTTTAAATTCGTTTGAAAAAGTCGTAGTTGTACCGATAAGGACAGTGCAGTGTGGTTTTTATACACATGTATAACAATATCAGAAATCACAGCACAATGAGATTGTCATACGTTGTTTTTGCTATTTAATGTTTTCTGTGTGCTACTAAAACAATTGTGGCTTCAATAAGTAATGTTTTAATTAGTAAAGTTAAAAAGTTCTCAGCTTTGATAATGGGCATTTTGATTAAATAATGTTGATAATAAATGCGATGTGACGAATACTCGTTTATTGTACTAAAAATAAAATTAGTGTGTTACTTTACTATCTGAGTGTGTTATTTTATTGGCTAAAGTTAGGAAAGCAAAACTAATTACACGTTCAAGTCTAGTTTTAATTTTCAGTCATGGTTAATAGACTTTGGGAAAAAAATTTCAAGTTTGTCCTTCGATTTGCCAATTGCATATTGGTGTAATATGTAAAATGGTGATGATAAATTTCATTAATATTTTTGCGATGAATGCTTGTTTCTCTTAGGGTTCAAACAAATTAATTTGAAAGTGTTATTTTACTAGCTGAAGTCAAAAAAGCGAATTCAATAAACATTGCGTGAACTGCTTTTCAAAAGTTTATTTTACATTTTCCGAGTTTTTCCTCCGAGTTACCGTTTATTATGTTTCATTTAAAATTGATACCAATTTTCAGCAGGGTTTCGCTCCAATGACAAGCGATCAGCTTGATTTAAGCGGCATTGCTAATAGAAGAGATTGAATTTTACTTTTTAATCCTGTGCAGGATCTTTAGGGGGTTATCTTTATCGAAGCGCCTTTCATATTAAATGAAGCGGTTTTCGTTCTGTTTCATTAATTACCTCCATTTGAATTAAAAGAAAGTTTGTTGAATTCTTTATTGCGGTTTCCATGAATTTTGAATTGCGGTATCAGTCTTTGCGGTAACACGCACGCATTTCTAAATTGCATTCATAATACCAGTTTATTTGAGTATCTAAAGCCGTTCCCAATACACACTGGATTTCGGCATTAAAAATGCATCATCTGGCTTCCCTAATAAAACCTCATACGAAATACGAAGAAACACGTTTTGCTCATTGGGAATTCAGCCTGTTTCTTTTGTTTGTAGGCTACTTTAAGTAAGTTACAGCATTTCTCGCCCATTTCCCCTATGTCTTTGAAACGTCTCTTAAATTGGACACTGATTGGACCACCAAAATCAATTTGAAACGAAATAAGCGAACTTTGTGCCAAATAACTCAACTCTTGGTTCAAAATGTTGTTTCGAGTACATGTACAAGTGATTCGAGAGAAAATAAAGCATTACCAGAAATTGGCAACATTTGAAAAATACCAAACGTACAGTGTATTTTACGAAACAATCCCGTCTTCAACTATAATTTTATTCGTGAATTCGGTTCAGCTCCTTAACATTTTCGTTAAAGTTCCTAAAAATGTCGAATATTTATAATAACTGTCGGAAATCTGGGGGGGAAAAAATCAATTATACGTGATACGTTGTTTTCTAACATTTCAGTTTATTACTTAGGTTTTTTAAAACAAAACATATACTGAAAAGCTGGGGGAATTTTATCATTTATTATTGGGGTATTTTTTAAAATTCGCCTACAGTGTTCATTTTGCTAGATATATTAATATTATCAATATTATTATTAATTATTATTGTAAATCTGGAAGAAATGTCTTTTAGAATTAGTGATCTGAGATACATTTTAATGAAGAACTCCGTTGGTGACATTTTCTAAAAGAAACGAAATTACAACCCATTAATATGGAAGGGGTGAGAGGAGAATTAATTATTTTTATTGGGATATTTTTTGTAAATTTCGCCTACAACGTTCCTTTTGTTAAATATATTTATTATTGTAAATCCGGAAGAAATATATCTTTTAGGATTGTTTTTGTAGGATGAATTCCAAAAAAGAAAATAATTACAACCAGTTAATTTTGCCCTTATTTTCTGTATAAATTATTAAATATTTCTGAAAAAATTTATATAGCTGTGTGGAGTTATAAGTCTTCATCATCACCCCCTTGCTTCCTCCCCCCTCGACCACCTGCAATTTTCAAATCCTGAAAACGGGCCTGCATGTCGAGTATACGTATAAATGCAAGTGTATTGCAGTAGACAGTACTGCAATACACAGTGTACTGTATTACAATATACGGTGTACAGTAGGCTACTGCATTTTTACAGATGCATTGCGTTGACACCATCATTTTGAAGATGCACAGCAATATGCTCGGCTTAAACAATGACAATTTTGAAGAAAAAAAACACGATAAAAACGGAGATTTTCACAAATGTTGTGAAGGAGAAAAAAAAAACTTCAAGGTTGGTGGGGTTAGCCGTTTTTCTCGCAACAAGGGCCACCAACAAGCTTTCCATCAACAAATTCTGCGTGTTGCTGCATGCAGCCAATTGCCATAATGCGCGATTTCAGCAATAAAACTAACACCTTATTTCATTCCCTAGCTTTCATTTATCTCTTACATTTCCCACTTTTCGTCTCTCATTTCTAAATTTCCCCTCCATGCAATTTATAGCGAGCTCCCTTTATGAAAGTTGTAAATGTTGGAATCGCACCCTGGAGAAAAGTGGCTGAGTTCGGAGCCGGAGTTTTCAGGACTCCAATATCCAGTATGAAGTGAAAAGTTGGCCGTCAGTTATAAAAAAACATAGACTCGGCTCCCGCACTCTCAACTGTGCTCTTTGGGCATCATATTTTCATATATATATCCCCCTGTATTTTTTGATATATTTTCCACTTGTATCAAGTTTCGGTAGAGCGTTTCCCTCCCCCCTTCCATCGTCTTTTAACTTAATATGTCAACAAAACAATTCTTTGGTGTGACGAGCTTCTATGTAGAGCAAATTTCCTTGCTAATCATTTCGTGATAAATGCATGTTGTGCGATGCATATTGTTTTAAAATTTCATGTTTATATATCCTAAATGCATGTCAGATACGATGACTCCAGCTACATTTTACAAATTTACATGTACATGGAAGCCAGTTTATAGCGTATTTTTCTATTAAAATAATTAAGCCGATTCATAAAACAAACGTTTTAAAATAACGTCGACCACGTTGCTGTTTTGAAGATGCACGGCGACATTGTATTACGTTACCCATTTTAATGTAGCAGTCGATTAGCTGTAGTCCTTAGTATTTATAGCATGTCGTGCTTTAATATGGTGAATTACCTACATGAGTAAAACTACAAATGTGTGAATATAATTGCTTCATGGCTGTAAAGTTTTATGAGCAATCGAAATTATGGCTACATCTACTTGTAGGCTTTAGCTGTTGAAAGAGTTTGCCTTACCACCGTTGAAAAATAAAAAAGAAAACAAAATTAGAAAAATAGAAAACAATAGTTTCTCTTAGTGATGTATCTTTTTTTTAAAATTAATATAATGTAACGAGAGTGAATTCAAAAGGTTGTTAGGGGTTAAGAAATTGTGCGTGAGGATGCATAATATGCCTAAGAAATGGCGTGCCTACAAAACATGCAATTGAAGAGCGACACTTTCATCTTCCCGAGAAATTTGATTATTGTGTTTCATGCGGCCAATAAAAGCTTTTATGGCGAGCCATACCTTTAATTAAGTGCTATTAATAAGCTGCTTCCATAGTTAATTAACAAAAACGAAGGCCACTGGCCTTGATTACAATGAGAGCAACTCCCAATTGCGAATTATGGTCGGGGTTTTTTAGGCATATTCAGTCAGCAGAGGATAACTGAGAAACTACAAATGGAAATAATTTAATGATATTTTGCATGCATTTCCAGACTAACAAGCTTGTGTGTTTTTTATTGCAATAACGATGCAAATGTATTTAAAGTCAAGAAATTGCAAGTTGTTGTAACATGCTTTAATCTTAGATAACTGTTAATTAATGGCTGGGTATCTGTCATCAGTGTGCTAAATCGTTCATGGATATTAATGTCAGTAATTTCGAATGAACTGCAGACGAAATCATGTTTTAGTGGTTTAACCACTTGCAATTCTTATGAAAATTATACAAATTGTTACTTTCTTTCCAGTATACATAAAATGTACGTTGGTTTTTTCGTGGGTTCATTTTGAAAGTGCACATATATTCTCGCTATCTTATAATGACGTTTATTGATAGTTTCCATTGTTTTTAAGGTACATTTCTCAGGTTGAGGAATAAATGATGTGTGGTATGTACTATACATAAAATTGCAATGCAATGTAATCCATTTATAGCTTGTAAATAAACCAAAAGTTTAATTTTTATTAAATGTTGGGATAGATCTTGGGCTAATTGAGATATCTCGTTGCAACTGGAACTCCATAAATCCCAAAAATAAACACATGCATACATAAATTGAAAGATTAAACCATCCATGAAATATTTTCATAAATAAACTCATGCCACGATGCGTTACTTGTATAGTTGTTATATATGCCTTTATCTAGGCCCCTATGTACATAGTTTTGTTTATTTCTGTGGTGATTAATTCTGCAGTTGTTTTTGTCCTTCCTCCTCCTCTTCATATCAAAACTCTAAAACATTTTGCTGTATCTCTACAATCGTTCTAGTTGCAATTGAAACCTATAAATGTGTTGAATAGTATTTCGTGTGTCCAACATAGATTAAGGTGGTTGTAAGGTTTAATGTAGGTACCAGTTTGTATTACCTGAATTAAACCATAAATAAATCTACTGGGAAAGTTTAATCGTACTAATTGATTATAAGCAATCTAAGCATTGAGACAAATCGGAAATTTGCAAAAAAAAATATACCGGTTGATATCCCCAAACCATGCTTCTGTAGGTTGGTCCTTAATAGTTCACCAATTTAGGGGGGAGGGGAGGGGGGGAGTCCTCCGTCTTGACCATTGCTGCCCAGTCGCTTTCTTCAGCTCCCAACTTCTTTCGTGGATAAAGACTGGTCAGTTGTTCAAATTGCTTATCTACCGCCATTGGTGGTTGCAAAATGTGTCTAATTCCTTGCTCATTTCGCCGATGTGTGTCAGTGGCACCTCTGCAAGGGGAATTAGATATAGTTTTCTATTCTCGTCCCGTGTATTTTGTGGGTTTTCACAGGGTACCCACCTTTTTCTTGTCAAAGCAACAAAGAACCCTACCGTTTTAGTGCAGTTTTTCACTTAAACTAAAAGCTCGGAGGGGACCATTCTCACCACGGTAACATATTTCATCCCCCCCTCACCACACCAGGTATTAACGCGCTGGCACAGCAGTGTGACTCCCGCGCTCCAAATAATCCAGCCAAATCTCCCCCGAATTATCTGAGGTTGGCGTGAAATGCCCTAATCTCTGTTAAGCTACAGGAAAGGAATTATGAAATGTGTGAGAGAAAAATGCCGAAAAAAAATTTCCTGAAATCTGACCATCTGGCCGAATGCCTGTTGCGCGCTCATTATCTCAAAAAAGCATCCCAACCCTCTCTCATGTCTATTTTTTGTTTCCTTAAAAAATTTAAGAGCGTTTTATATAACTGTTCTTGCCCTCTTCCTACATGTACCTCCAGAATTCACCGTTGGCACTTCTCGAACAATTCTTTCGAAATTGTTCACACTTCTGGAATTGTCTTCCAGAAAATTATTTCATGGAACCTACAAAAATGGGTGCTCAAATCATTATAAACCAGATTGTTTTTAAAATTGTTGTCACTTCTTGAATTTATTTTTCAGAAAATACCTTTCTGGAACCAAGAAAAATGGGAATTCAAACATCGGAATCTTAAATTTTGCAGATTGTTTTGACACTTGTGGAATAAAAATGGGAGCTCAAATCGTTGGAAATAAATAATGATCAAATGGTTTGGCACGTCTGGAATTGTCTCCAGAAAATTATTTTTCCTTGCTACTTAATCTTTAGAAAGACGAGTTTAAGTCATTTAAATTTAATTTTCCAAAACTACAAGTATTGGTACTCTTGGAATTGTCCTGAGGAAGTTATTCCATAAAACCTTGTAATAATCTGATTTACATGTACTTTAATCATTGTTAACATCGTTGAAAATGTTTCCGTTTCCATGTAGCCATGTTTTTCCTCATTAAGCTTGAGATGTCTATTTCGGAATAATAATCTCTCGAGAGTTCAAGCGTGCAAGTGGATGGGTCTATTAATTCGTGTCTCTCGTGTCTATGGCCAGTCTATCAATTTAAGCCTGTTTCGTTTTAGACAATTTTCTGAAACGAAACCGTTTCAGACCGTTTATTTATACAAAAATTTCGAAATTTGAAAAAAAAAACGAAATGGGGCTTCCCTGCATGGCAACTTCAATTAATTTTTTTTATAAATAAACGGAGCGTTTTGAAATTATAAACCAAAGCCGAAATCCCAGTAGACGACCAATTCTACATTGGGAAAAATTAATTGAGCAATTATAATAAGTATTTGAAGCAAAAAATGCGCGAGTAATATGGTGACCATGCTTTTGGCTCATCCTTAATTAAGCAAAAAAAATAATATAAATTATCATCAGACGCTAGCAAAAATCGAGTGGACAGGGCTCTGTTCTGGCTTTGGTTAATATCGCTCTCAGCTTTCTAGTGGACTGGACACCGAGCTTTAGTTGACTGTAATTATTGCTTCAATTATACTCAATAATCGTTTTAATTGAAGAAATCAGTCGAATGACAGAATCCCCGTTTTACGTTTAGCAGGGGCAATAAACTGAAATTATTGCATCTAATTTTTCTTGGTAAAGCCATTATAATGTGGGCGGAGTGGTATTTCTCAGGAGTCATTGTGGGGGTCCCTGTTCCCAATTTGCATTCGTCAGTTTTGTCGATTACTTCAGTCGTATAATTTTTTCAAAGTCATGCATTGTCATTTAATATGTTGTCATTCGGTTAATCGGTACTTCTCGCGATATGCAAGCTCAATTTTTTTTATGTGGTGAACTAAATTTGTTCTGACACAACAAGATTTTAGTTTGCTACAAGTGGAAACGTGGTGCGAGGATGACCGTAGGGGCAGTCCATAACGAACGAGAAGGGACGTAATTTTGTTCCATAAACAATGAGCGATGTGTTAGTTATCAAGTCAGTTTGATTGCCCTAAAAAGGATTCATTAATGTTAAAATTTGACGTTATGTTGCATGGAAATTTTTTGTCGTGTAATATGGAAATAGCCTAGGGCGATATGTTGGGAACTTAATGACACCTGTTTTTGGTCATTTTTCCTATTAATTATGATGTGATTTCTGCAAGGGTACAATTTAGGTGTGCAAATGCAATAAAATGCAGGCTATATACAGAACTCGTTTAAATTACAACATGAAACACATTACCAAAAATTTCACTATAAACGAAATCCTGTTGCAGACAGGAATTATACATGTATTTGTCAATAAAATGTTTACTCGAAGCTGCTGGTTATCTTTTACTTAAGGGATTCGGTTAAATAAAAACCACATATTTCACCACCAATAATTTTTGGCTAGTTTGTCTATACCAATTTCGACCTATTTTCATCGGATAAAAAATGTCCGTTAATCGAACAAAAATGTGTGCAAAAAGCATCTGTCTGGGCAACATTTATTGGAAATTTAGTACATTGGCCTAGTCACTAATGAGACATCTGCCTAAATACCTCAACTGCAGGTGGGCAATAACAATTTAAAATTTTCGTTGTTAAATAAAGATTCATTTAGGTTGCTTTTTTACAACAAAAAAAAACCCCTCGTAACCGATTGTTACTTCATTAATCATTGGGGAGGATATTGGAATTCGATATCGTTACGGAAATTGTCTTTTCTCCTTTTTGGATGTTCCGATGGCGCTCCAGGAATGTCTGGCACATCAATTAAAAATTGTGAAATGAGCCGCTAGTTTTTTCGGAGCAGCTAAGTTAAATTTGATTGGAAATGTGTTTTTTTTCAGTTCTGCTCGATTTCGTTGCAAAAACAACTCCCTTTTTAACGAATCGGTTATGTGCCAAAAAGAAGCATGGCATTAGTTTTGTTTTTGTTTTTTGACTGCTCATCTTTCTGCACTGGGTTGTGCTCGCAAATAACACAAAGAGCCACCTTAGGCCCCCTTGCATTCCTCAAAATGCATTCCCAATCCTATTTCGACACGAAAATACAAACCAATTTGCACGTTGGATTCACTACATCGCTTATTTTCGAACAGAGATGGCATTGTTTTTTTGTATTTTTTTATATTCATTTTCATAAAAACAATTGTGTTGTTTTATTTTGTCTGGTGCCAAACAGCGCTATAAATACTTGAGCCTTATTACACCCATGGTAAGTTGGACTAAGGAATAAGGGGGGCTGTCCATAAAACACGTCCTTCAAAAAGGTGCCTTTTTTACACCTAGCACCAATAGTTCATTATCTTCCAAAATGTACTAAAATGGACGTTATGGTCATGTAATGTTTAAGGTCGATGTGTTTCATTGGGTGAGTGGTCGATTTGACAGCTTGAACGTCCGAAATAGCTCACCATTAATCCCTCCAATCCCCACCCCTAACTACATCTAAAACCAGGTATCGATATCATCTTGAAAGTGAAAGCCCAGCTTATGAAATTTAATTTCGATTTAAGACTATTTTGGGTAAAATATACAAATAAAGCTTCATTCCTATAGTCTGTTCAAAACCAGAATATACCGGGAATTGAAATGGACCAATAGAATGAAACGGACTGTTTTGCAATTAATCTTTCCTGTCCCATGACTCCATCCATAGCTTCTATCTATGCTGGAAGGCATAATCCATGAGCTGAATATCTCTGATTGGTTTCGTAGCAGTATATGCGGAACTTTTGAATTCATATCTTTTGTTGCTTTTTTTTTCATTCGACTAAACCTACTATTTGGTGCATATTAAGACATGAATTCTGTGAAACGAAACCATGACGGTTAATGTCAAAGCTTAAATGACTTTAAAAAGGTCCCCCATCCATGAAGTCATAGATGCTATCATCAAGATAAATCCGGTTCAGTCTCTGATTTCATTAATCGTAATTAGGTGCAACCTGTTTGCAGATTAAAATTAGATAAATTAAAATTTCCGGACCACACAAAAAGTCTCAAATTTATACCCGTGATAGAATTATAATGAATCCTATTCCCTGTGGTTCGTCTGACATTATGCCGATTTCACATCCAGGTTGTTTTTACTTTTACCCTCGCTACTTTTTAATTGGGACCTCATTACGCTTAATCAGAAGTGGGAACACCCCCGACTAACTATTCATTAGTCTGATAACAGGACGGATGTACGTATTTTTTTAATTGTTTTCCGCTTATTGTCACACAGATGTCTTTCATTAACTGCGTTCGTTATTTTGGTGTTTTGCCCTTAAAAAATTGCAATGCTAAAAAAACTCTCAAGCTGCCTTGATTTAATGGTATTTTTTAATTGGATGGGCATCCCGGATGGGTCAGGCTGTGTAAATTTAACACATTGTTTCTGTTGACATGAAATAACTTTCCAAAAAAATGTTGTTTTTTTATATTATAATTAGCAAGTTAGTTAAGACGTGCTGTCTAACTATTCTCGTCCAGTATTGTTTGAATTTAATTTGCGGGAAGAAAAATTTTATCATTTATTACTGACGAACAAGGCAAAAGTAAATAAACGAAACAATTGCATTATCTAAGCCATCAGGCATTTAGATCATTTCAAGGACCTAATTTAATAGTAGTTACAATAAAATCATTTTGGTAATCAACATAACTAAGTTATATTCACTTGTAGATTTATTGTTGGGGATTTTGGTGATATTATAATGGCATTATCGTTGTTTTCTTTCTTCATAATGTTAAGGTTTACATATATTTCCTTCCCTAATAAAAAATAAAAATAAAAAAAATCGAAAAGCTCCATGTGTGCATTCGATTTAGGAAGACCTTTTTAACAAGCCTACCCCTTGAAACTGTCCTCCAAAATTGTCATATTTTGTGTCACACTTTTCTTTTTTCCTCCATCCCCTTGTTTTTCATCTTGTCTAAACAGAGATTTTTTCTTCGCCTTTCTTCTGCGATTTTTTATGCCTGTCTTCCTTTTGCTAGTTAGCAACATATTTTTCATTGTGCATTCATTTGGAGTGAGTTGTGAATGAGTGATTAGTGTAATCCGACAGCGAGGATTAGATCTTCAAAGGAGGAAAGTGCAACTGGCATTTGCTTCAGCCTGTCTCCTTTTTTTTTTAGTTTTTTTAATCTTTTCTTCAATTGTGGCAGACGGCCATCTTATTTGTGAATTTTGCATTCTTCGTTTCTTTGCGAACCCGATACAAACCCTTGTGCAATCTTCCTTGTTATATCGCAGATACCAGGAATACTGGATGGAAAGTTATTTTGCAATGTTTTTGGTAGATGGTTACAGAAGAGTTATATAACACAAGTTTTTTCGGAGACCAAGCTTAATGAATCATTAAGAAAATTAATCCTTACAGGAAATTACAGATCATTCACAAGCAATATGTCCTTCTTTGAATGCACTTAGGTGCTTTGCAATTATGAACACTGATTATGATACATACATAACCTAATAGCATACCTTACATTACCGATGACGTTACCTAATTGCATTACCAACAATCATTACTCCTTCATTGATTGTCAGCTCTACAAGATCATCTTAAATTCACATCATTACTAATGGCAACGTAAATAATATTACCAACAATCATTACTTGTCAGTCGTTCACGATCATGTTGAATTCACGTTTCATTTCAGTTTATCTCACGCTATCATTAGTAATGTGATTATCACGTAATATCATTAGTACTGTCGATGTATGATCTGCTAATGACTTTATCAACTATCAAAACTCCTTCATGACTTGTTAGACGTACAGCAGATCTTACACGATCATTAGTAATGTCATTCTCAGAAGGTAATGACATTAGTAATGATCATTTAAACTCTACACCATGTCCGTTTCGTGCCATCCTTTAGCTTTACCCCATCCTTGCAATACTGCATAACGTTTTCATCACAACCCCTCTTTTTTATTCCGCCATATTGTTTTTATTAGCAAAAAACCGAACGGAACGAATCTCCTTTTTTTCAGTTTATACCAAACGTTTTTGCGAACGTTCGACATTCAGGAAATTAAAGCCATGTTTGAATATTTATCCAGAATATTAGAATTTCTAGCATTTAGTAAAGCCACACAAGTCACCTTGCCGTTCTCCCACCTTGACCTTGTCTGTTTTAATTTTATATAAAGTTCACACCTTTGTCACAAGCGTGAGGCAGGCCCACCAAGTGTCTCGCATTACCCAAACCAAATTCGGCGTGAGAACCGCTTTTTTCACTTAATCCACCTTAACGCCATTGCCGCTATCTTTTTGGGGGATCCTTAAATTTCTTTATCTGTTTTGTTACAAACACCTACAACTTTTTTTGCGCTACCTTATCTCGCGTTTTATACCCTCGCTCAGTTGGATTTTTCAGGCCTAAGGACCAAAAACTCCTGATGTTTCATGCTTTTTACATAAGTTTCGAAATCAAAACAAGACAAGAAACAAGATGGCTGCCACCATCTTCCACTGCCCTCACCCTTTGACGCTGAGATTTAATCTTGATTTTTTTAAGTTATTTGGCATTTGGTCAGCTTCTTTAGCAGCATTCATCATTGTTAGTTTATGAGTATACTACTGTATTCGTCCTTTGTTTGACCGACACCTTCGCTATAGATAGCGAAAATATCGCTGCTTTCAAAGTTTGCTTCGTGCGTGTTTATTTTAATCGTAATTTTAATTAATTGTTCACGTGTGCATGAGCTTGAATCAGTCCCATTCCCATGGCGATATAATCCGCGCTTAATTAAATCAAAATAGGCTACGGTAACAGATAGGCTGGCATAAATGTTTTTATTACAATTATTATATATTTAAAGTAAGGGGGTCTCGTGGGTGTGGCGTGAAACATTCTTTGTGCAGTGGTTTTTAGGCCTACCTATGTTGAGTTTAAATTGTTTGATCTACCGTCATTTAAAGGTATACCGTGATTGGTATAAAGGGACGTCCATAAAATACGCCTGAAATTGGAAGGGGTGTAACACGAATCTTCCTATCATGGACTAGATCATAGACCCAATTTGCATTGAGTTAGTTTAAGATGCTGTTTACAGTGATACGTGTCAATAACGACCACTAAAACTCTAAATGGTACGTTAATATGACATCCCTTAGGTCACTTTTAAGAATGCACTTCTTTTTCGGTTTATTGACTTGTTTACTTGGTTCCCACTAATCTTGAAAACCTCGAAAAGTCAGGAAAATTTCAAATTTTCAAGCATACATAAGTCAGGGAACGTTTCATCAGATAAAATGCCTTGCTTATGATACTGCTCAAAAGAGGGCATATCTACTCACACTTATGCAATAATAGGACATTTCCCGATTTTCCGTAGCAGACTTTCAACTTTTGAAAAAATACATACAAATATCGATAAGTTGATAATTTTGCTTCCATTCTATTCTATAAATATTTTTAATAAACGTCTGGGAATGTTTTACAAAAATCTGGAAAAATCAGGGGGTGTTGAATTTAATTCCATTGGGAACCCTGTATTGAAAACCGTCACAAAAGTATCATCTTTTTACAATAACACAATAACGTGTCAAATGGTGTCACAAAAGAACAACAATGATTTAATGATGTAAGTATTCAAATGAAATAAAAATATCATTTTGTTTTAGATGTTGACGTCGTATTATTTGGAATTGAGACGTTTATTATTGATTGAAATCTGGTGTCATTTAATATGGAAATAGGTGGGCACGTGTTAGGGACATTTTGACATAAGTTTTTCATCATTTTTTATTCATAATGTCGTTTTTATATAACTTAATATCAAATGGACTATTTAAGCTAAAGGTCTGGATGGAGCAGGGGGATGGATTCAGATGATAATGGACAAGAGTGTGGTAATGGTTGAAAATGTGGACGGCCCTCGTGACGTCATGTCACTGTGTTGTGTTTATAAGGTCGTGGGGGCAATTCAAAAAAGCCACTTAAAACTTCGGAGAGCAATCAAAACGGTGTTCAGCCAATCATATGGTTTGAAATATGGCTGAAATTACTTCAGAGCCCACATTGTATTCTAGTTATGAAATGGATTTCCGAGCTTTTCCATCATCACCTGTAAACTGCAGGTTGGAATTTTAATACTGAGTTATAGTGGGCCAGCATCAATGTGAAAATTCCTGGATTTATCAGTGTGCCCTAACCTTTTTTTTTTTTTTTTTTGAAAAGTGATAACCTGGCGTTTCTTTTATGCGACCATTTTGTGCTCCGTTGTAGCGTGTAATGGTCTCCATACAAGGGAAGGGGGCTTTCTCGGTGCAGAACTAGAGTCCAAATAATTGGTTTTTGACGAAAGCTTTGTTGCAAGAAGAAATGACCAGAAACTGAGTAGAGGCCAAAAGCTGTTTCGAAAAATTCCAGCTCGCTTGCGCCCTACACCTGGCCTCAAACTCCTCTAGGGTTTTCAGGACCTGAAAGCACACACAACCATTTTATAAGAGACCGGGCAGGGCTAAGTTGACTATATTTTAGACCCTGTTGAATTGCTACCGTGCGGCTTACACATCAATCATGTGCATTCAATGTGGTCCTTTACATCTATTGCCAGAGCTAGCTGTCAGAGCTCTGCTGTTCATTTGTTAATATTAAGCAGCTCTGAAAATTTACCCTGGGCGTTTCAACATTATTGCCTTCCAGCAAAGTTAGGGCATCCATAGAATTCGTCCAAGCCTCACTGAATGAAAAGGTTTCTAGGAGACCCTTGTAGCTTTCCTGCCAGCCTCAACATTTCTTGAATTTATGTATGATCTAGTAGCAGGATTAATCCTAGAATGTTGCCAAAATATCAAAGAAACTTTTTCAACCATAAAGTTCTTGTTTCTTCTGTCTCAGTACATGGTGATAAGCATGATAAGAACTTCAGTATTGTGCAAGACTATCATTATCCATATTTTTGAATTATTGGATTTGAGATTTTGTTTGAGAATCTTCATAAGTGGAAAACTGGTTGCTACATCTCAAGTCAACTTATAAAACATCTTTTTGGACTATTCATCATGAATTGGTCACAAAAGGACCTACATGGATATGTCCATTCATATCCAAATGTTTTTTACATTCTTACATATGACCAGATGTGTCAACATGTTTGCAGATATCTTCGTGAGCACTACTGATAATGTCTTAAGTAAAAAATCAGATATTTCCATGTATGGTCGAGTATGCAGCCATATATGGCTTTATCAAAAGTTGTCACATATGTCGCATATGAAAAAACAAAACAATATACAGTCAGTATTGGTTATATGGTCAGCTCAGCGGTCCAGAAAAATCAGACCATATAAGCGGGGTGACCATATATGCGGAACAAT
>JAQIXS010004399.1:0-15248 GCA_034700785.1 Rossiulus vilnensis
CCGCCTAATTTTCAACTACTTAATGCACTCTTTCTAAGTACGGATCAATAAGTTATATGTCGCTGTTTTTTGCGATGCTCTTTTCGTTTTCGTTTTCATTTGTTGTACGTGCCAATTTTCCACCCGATTGCTCCCACCCCCAATTCCCCAACCGGACAGACTTCGTTTTCCGAACGCTGCACACATTTGGGAAATAAGCGATTTACGTTGCACCAGTATTCGTCCCTCATGCCAGATCCGGGTCTCTGTAACCCTCTGGGGCGCCTCGGACACTTCCGGCCAGCTTGGTGACGTCACCCAGATGGCGATAACCGTCCAATGCAAGCTTTGGCAAGTCCACACGCATGACACCTTTGCACATTTTCATCAAACCTTCATCTAAACTGCTAACTTGGCCTTACTTTTACTGGATGGAGCCAATCACCTATCAGAATGTTTCCTTGGAAGATGCCTATTTGGATGGCTTTTAATTGTCAGCTATAGTCTGTCTAGAACTAGAATGATATTGGGGAATCGAAACCAACCAATGGAATTTGCAATTGATCATGCCAGTCCCATAACAGAGTGGGCATCATAGTTGCTTTGTGCATACTGGAAAACGTAATCTATAAGCTTATTGGTTAAGGTTCAGTTCCATTCTTGTTTTGGACACTATTTTTAAACCCTGTTTTGATCAAGGCCGACCCAGGATGTTTTTAAAGAGAGGGTCAAGAATGTTAGTTAAACTGTGTTTATTTCTTGGATAAGGAGACACCGTAAGTGAAAATTTTGGGAAAATCCGGAAATCTGGAGTTTTGAAGTACAAGAATGCCACAGGCTAAAATTTGGAGAAACTATTACAGATCTGAGGGTTTTGCCTATAATTTTGCACAAAAATTTGTCGAAAAATGCTGTTATTAAAAGGTACGCCATAGCCGAAAACTCTGAAAATCCCATGACAAATATGGAGGTTTTGCCTACAATTTTATACAAAAACTTGGTAAAATGTAGCATTTTAATGCAGAAAATCTCATTTTATCAAGTATGAATCAAGTTTGAGGGTCACATATCTCCCACGCCCCCTCTCTATGGTTTTTGGAATTGATGAAAGGCCTTGGTCAAAAATAAAATCTGTTAGAGAATGTTATTAAAATTCATGGGCTTTAGATAACGTTTCTTATTTAGAACTTCAAGAAAATTTCTCAAAAATTATGCAAGAATTTCTAAAACTGCTAGTGGAGCTTGCAATGCACCTAAGGATTGATGAAAGTTGCTGAGGTTTATCTTGAAGAATAGTGAAACCAGAGTCCAGGACATGGGAAGTCCGCCATATTGGTGGTACCCTTTTTCGTGGGTTTCTCCCAGAGCGATGACTGGCTTCAGTAAGTCACGTGACGAATGCTGGTTCCATCTGCTACCCAAAGAACTGGAACAAGGTGTTTATCGCAATTCATGACGGTCCAACCGGACCGGAAGTGCTCCGAAGCCCCGCCCCCCGAGTATTAACTCTCAACCGGAAGCTCGCTTTCGTATTAATCCCCGAATAAACCCCAGTCTGAAGCACTCGTTTGTAATTGTACTTTGTACAGAATCGTAGCTTATATACATCGAGTAGGCGTAGTCTTTTAATTATGTATCTTACAGGCAACTTTCTGTGATCATTTCAATTCCACGTTGTGTCGTTCTTGTTTTTTAGCTTTTTCTCGTGTTCTTACTCTTGTTTGGCTTTGTTTTCACCAAGCGTTGAACGAGATTTTTGTAACCACTCGAGTGACCCCAATAATGTAATCATGACGTCACCAGGGACTCTCCCCGTTTGCTACCGTGTCCATTTTCTCGTGATTTGACGTCATAAGTACTGTTGTAAGGGATGTGAATAACCTGTTGCTAACTGTTCGGCTGGTTGATGGTGTAATCTAACTGACGTCATACGCTTACGGATGCTTTGAAAGCTTGCTTTTGAAATTAAAATGACGTCACAATATATAACTGTGCTGGAACACGTTCATGTTAAGATGATGACCGGAAATGGAATTTTATGGCTGCGGCGCTGCTACCTGAATGTGGAGGAGGATTGAGTCTCGTTATGAAACGATATACATGTAGGTTGGAACAATGACGTCATCTTGCTGCACTTTTAATACTTATCACATCCTCACATGAGTTCAATGTTCACTATGCGAGAAACCCTTGATCCTAAAATTGGAATGATAGTGAATTGGAACCCTAGAAACCCACGCACACAAAGTAGTCAGAACTTTCTAATTTACTCTTGGCTTGTGCTGCGTTTATTACCTTTTGGAATGATAAATTTGAGGGTTGATGTACCATTGCAGGGTTCCCACTGACCTAGAGAACCTGGGGTTGTCAGGGAAGTAGGAACAACCTGGAAAGTCAAGGAAATTTAAAATTGTCATGCAAAATTCAATGAGATTTTCATTAGATAAATTGCCAGCCATAAGTTTCCGAAATCGCAAATGATTGTTTACGATTCGGCTCAAGAGGGCGTATGTCACTGTTGTGCAATAGTAGGGAATTCCCCTATTTTCCATGGCCAAGTTTCAACTTTTGGAGTAATGAATAAAAAGATTTAGCGAATTTTGTTACCAATTTATTCGATTTAAATGTTTGCTCAAGTCCAGGGATGTTTTTGCAAAAAACCTGGCCGTGTCAGGGAAGTTGAGAATTCAATTTCGGTGGGAACCCTGCAGTGATCGTAAATCCAACACTTTACTACAACTTTTTTGGATTTACTTCCATTTCAAATTAAAATTATACAATGCATGTTTAACGATTTGTTAAGTAGATATAACACTGATGGTTCTGTTTTTAAGAAACCGTTTTGGTGACGTCGTTTATGTGAAAGCTAATGTTACATTCCACTTTTACAACGATTTTTGTTGTTAAATGCATAATAAATTCCCTTATTTCTTCCTGATTGGTACTCAGCCAATATGACCATGTGTGTCGCGAATTCACAGGCATAGTTGCGTTTTTAGAACGATTGTTGATCTAAACTGCGGCAGTTTGGGCATTACTTACTATTTTTTTGGGTTTCTACCTACGTTTTTTCTGGCCCTCACTTACCCACGTCGATGGTGTAGAGGCTAAACCTGCTTGATTTGTTCTTGGAATTTAGCACGTTTGTGTACATACTTTTTTAGCGATTTGAATGGCAGTTGCTTTCAGTTCCGAATATACTCGATTGTGCTTGTCAGTCATCGTGATTACCACTATTCTTTTTCAGAAAATGCTTGGCCAGATTGCGGTTGTACCATGTGTGCTAGAATTAACGAAATGTGCACCCCGCCCCTCCCCTAATTGTGTTTTTTCTAAGCATTCCAGAACGCCACCCTGTATAAGCCCCAGAATGCACTTGTTAGACTGAATTTTCACCGAATTTCTGAGAAACAAACAACCCGTGGCTCTCGTGATGTATGAAGTGTTTTGAAAAAGGTTCCATTTGTTTAATTTAATTGTCTTTCACGGAACAATGAAATTGCTATAGGAATTCTTTTGAAGTTTTGAAAATATTGATTTTATTTAGGCCAGTTTCCAGAGTCATGAGTGTAAATGAAGTAAAAAGCTCGTATTAGGAACTATTTGATTTTTGGCAGTTAGGAAAATTCCAGTTTCCGTAATAAAAACATGCCTAAAATTTTCATCACTTGAATTTTATTTTTAATTATTTTTTGCGAAGTCAAATTCACAATAGAACTAGGGTTTTGGAATCGTTAATTGGGACTGGAATTCAATTCAAAATGTAAATGTCAGAAATATGTTATTTCGCGGATTGTGACCAATTTTTAAGAGAACTTGTTCAACTAAAGTCGAATTTTTGCCTATTACGACGACTTTTATGTGTAAAATCTTGCATAATTTACAGGAAGTGACGTCATTCTTCGATTATCCCCTTTCCTCACTCCTGAAAACTCGCGTTAATTTGTTCAGCTTTGACGATGCCGTTCCTCGTGTACAATGTGTGTTTTTTCTGTAAATTTGTCATGCCGAAATCCTCTGCAACGCAAGGCTTTAGTTCCCTATTTAATATCAATGTCATAATTGTAGACCACTTTTAACACAAAATAAAAAAGGAGCTGAAATGGCCTCACTATGTTTAATCGGTATGTTTTCTGCTCACAGATGAGCACGTGGCAAAGTTTGTGTAACCTGTCAAGGAAATCTCAAGGTTTCTAGGAATTGTAAAGGAAATCTCCAATTGGATTTAAAAGAAAACCAAGCATTTTTGCGCAGATGAGACCTGTTCAGTTATCTATTTAATTAACTCATGTCAAGTTTTCGTTCTCAAGTCTTATTTTGGTAGTTGACTTTTATGGAGGAACCAGGATGAGGTCCAGAAGTTCCTTTTGCATGTATGCTTCTTAAAACCAACGTATTCAATGATAGGAATTGCTTGCTTCGAAAATTTTCAATTATTCAAGAAACTACATATAAAACATAATTTACTTTTTATTTTATTAAAAAAATGTTCTACATTTTATTTCTAAACTGTTGAAGTGCGAATTCCAAGGTTTCTTTATTTAGTAAGGAAATGCAGGAGGAAGTAAGAAGTCAGTGCATTATCTGCTATGAATATTGACACAAAGTATGTCATGTCATGAATATTATCAGCGATGTGCTTTTCCTGGTACATTTGTGCACGTGTTTTATACGTGTATTTATTGTACTGTACTACATGTATACCTGGAGGGTTTATATGGGTATTGGGAAGAACACCATGCCAAACATTTGTGTTATTATGGTTTCTGGCGGACGTAGTACCAAACCGGATAAAGAGAATACACAATTTTGTTTAAACGAGAGCAAACATTTGAATTTCCTCAGCACTGCAAAACCTGAAAGTGTCAGCAAAGTTGGGAAGACAGGGAATAGTGATTTATTTTGAACAATTCCGAAATATACCTTGATATTTTATATGACATACATTGAATTATTTGCCTTTGATTGATTCACTGAGTCATTTTAGTACCTTCAAATTCATATCAAAAGAATTTCCTCCAGGCCTGGAAAACCGGGAGCTGTCAGGCAAGTCGTGGAATAGTCAGGCAATAATTTATTTTCAAAACAATTCATGGTAAATTCGACATATCGATATTACTTTTGCTTTCACGTAGCTTAGTGTCTACTGGCATACGACGTCATAGAGAAGTGCTGATATTGACATTACGTACCTGACATTATTTGCTATTGATTCACTGAGCATTTTAGTACATTCTGGGACTACTAGCAATTCAAATTCACATTAATTGTATTTTCCTTAATGTTTCGATTTTCAAATGTGTGTTGATTACCTGCAAAATATCACGGAAATGTATGTGAAGTTTCCTTTGATGCCATCTATATAAGAACATACCCTTAGGAATCAAAAGGCGTCTAAATTTTCTAAAAGTGTTGAAACTTCGTATTTTTAATGACTGAAGCTTTTAACGGTATGGAAAATGTTTGATACTAAATGAAGTAGACAGTGATTAGATATAGTATCACCATCAAGACCTGGCACACTGTCTTGCATTTATTGAAATGGGGAACTGCCCTTTTGAAAATCAGCATTCATTGCATTTTCAGTGATCAGTGTGGTCAGGGAAATCTATTTAAAAAACTGGAAAAGTCAAGGAGGTTGAACATTTTTTTTTGCCTTGGTGAACCCTGGGTGTTGGCTGTCAGTCATCATCTAAACAGTATTATTTCTTTAGCTTGGGCGCCACCCATATTCGAAATGTGCAATGGCAGACCTGACATCAAATCTTGATGACAAAGGAAATAACTTTTATGCACCCAAATTTGTGATTTATTAACGTGTTTAAGCAGATCCAAAGTCAAATGAAGAGCTTTTTCAAGTGGAACCGCCCTGAATATGAGCCACACCCAAATGCTGGCAACTGCTGGACATGTCATGCCAAGAGCAAATAGCGTCGGTGCTAGGGTTTTATTTGGCTTTCATTGGATGAACTAACTAATAAAAATTCAAAGAGTGGGATTTTTTTATCACTTTCTGGTGTAGTTTTCCTCCAAAACGCATTTTAGTATCATGAGTTATCGATTTGAGCAATTTGCCTGAGGCGAAAAAAGCTTTTTAGGTTTTTGATACGCATTTTTGTGTTGAATGAGTTGCAGGCACAAACTCGATACATATTCAAATATCCTTTTATTATCTTTGTCAAAATTCGAATCTCCAGCACACAAGAATATCCTGTCAGCACATAAAATATAATCACTTTCAAATAGCAAAGCTAGCTGTACGATATTTCGCCGATTTTAAAATTGAAGCTATCACAGATATTAAAGCACAGACACAGTCAGGAACGCAAGGGCGGATCCAGAGGGAGTTTTGGGGATTCTGGAAACCTCAAATTCTAGAAATAAAAAGGACCCCAATGACAGGGGCTTCACGTTATTCACATGTACTGTAAGAATTGATGGTATTATATGAAACATGCTGAAAAAGTTTTTACTTGACCGATATGTCTGTAAATGTTTAAGTTATTGAGGAAAATTCGATAAATTTGTTAAGTTTCTTAAAAAGTTAAATCACTAAACTATTTGGTCTCGTTTTTCAAATCTGTTCCTGTGAGGTGTTCCCGTTCTTACTTAATTTCGTATTTAAATACACTATATAATTCATTATTTAAACGTAAATTCCCTAGTTTTTATTTTTAAAACCTTTAGGCCACTTTTTGATATAATAAAATAACGTTTTTCAAAACGGGTAATTAACTAAAATTCGCTAGATTTTACGGGTTAATTATGGAAAACAATGTAGAACGTTTTCTACATTCTTTTAAATGTTAAGAAAAATTCACTAAAATCCATTGCTTGGTCTCGTTTAAAAAAAACCTTTCCTAAAAGGTAAATTCCCTAAAATAGTCCGTTTGTATTTTTATTAATGTATATATATCCAAAAAACTTTTGCCCAATTCCTGCCATCCATTATTAATTATTTTGAAAAATAGCTAAGAAGAGTTTACTAATTTCATAATGTCACAAAAAACATTTTACCTTAAGCTTGACGTCCTCTTATAAACCCGATAAACTTTAATAAATTTAATTACACCCATAACTAAATCAGAATTGTTACCAATTTGGCCATGAAGAAAACTACTTTGCGAAAAATGTGTTATTTCTGAGAGTTACCGGCAGCTGGTGAATCACGCCTTGAACATGTTCTGGATCCGCCCCAGGAATGCGTTCAATAATTGGAACGATAGTGTAAACCTAGTTACGAAGGCACTGCAAAATGCACTTAATGCTTCGAGATGTTTCGTGCTTATATAGGATGATGATGAAGGCAGAGAAAACTGACAAAGATACTCTGATAAGAAAATAAATTTACAGTAATTGATAGGAAGATATACACAAAATAATATACTGTAGATAACCGGAAATTGCTAAAACTGCAATCACGGCTCGCTCAAGAAATCGTGCAATGTGGCTTTCAACTTGAACAAAAGAACACTTAAAGTTAGCACTATGTTCAAAATTGTTTTTAATAAATTGTTATTACGTCTGTTTTTGGAGAAACTTTCCATCATTCATTTATTTTGGCTGGTGTTCGCTGTTTTTATCATTGAGTTTAGTAGCAATTTTGATGACCGGAAATCCATCCGACGTCGAGTTACTGTGGTAATAAGGGAGCTTCATAAATGACGTCACTTTTTAGGGGGGAGGGGTGTCTGTCCTTGCATGACAGGGATACCATCCGACCATGAAACTTGCATGACAGGGAGGGGGGATGTGCCAAAAATGTTTTTACATGACGTCATTTATGAACGCTCCCTAATACGAGAAAAACACCAAATTAATTTTACCATATTATTGTTCAATTTGGAGGAAAAAACCAAAACTACAAAATGTAAAAACAGCCCTTAAAGAAATGGGGAAAAGTGCTTCATTAGGGAAGTTTTTATAACTTATGTACATTTATAATTAAGAGAAATGCAATTTGAGGACACAGCTTCATTGCGCCGTCGATATAGTTGAAAGTTTAAATGCGTCTTAAATCACGTTTTTTCAAATTGACTGGGGTGACAGCATTTATGCTTCAAAATGTCTTTACAAAATTGTATAAGTCACCATTAAAATTCGAGTGAAATAGGGGCAATCCTCGATGTGTAAGGATATGATTGTTCAGACCTTGGTTCACTTTTCCAAGAAAGACACTTGAAATATTGATGCCAGTACAACAGACCTCTGATCAGTTTATATTGGTTGAAAAATAATCAAGCACTTGTGTATCGGTCATTTCGTGCTTAGTCATTGAATACCATATAAAAAATATCAAATCTGTGATTGTAAACTTTCATATTTCTATATAGAAATTTGAGAAAACTAATACTTAGGATAACTTTTATTCCTGTTTAATCAAATTTTATTTTTATCTGTTATAAAAACATTTCATGATAATCATGGCGCCAAAGCAAATTTCTTAAATGTTTTTGCTAGTTTTTCTGGAAACACTTTCATATAGTTCAAAGTCTTAATTTTCTCAAATTTGTTTTACAAACATGTTTAAGTCTCACTTTAAACCCCTTAAAACAGGATCTTGTTTCGTGCTCAAAATAAGACGGAACTGATGCATCTCTTTGATTTAAAATACTCATGCTTCGCTAATTTTGCATGAAAATATTTGGTCAAAGATATTCACAACTTTGTCCATTTTGTGGTGTCGTTTAAAGTGCATTACGTTCTATTTTAATCATCGACTAAATCGAACGAAGCACGATGTATCTGAAAATTAGTGTTAATTACTCGTACATCATTATCCTTATCAATTTAAATAATGTTTTGAGAAATAAGAGGAACTTCTTCTACGGAACTGCTCGGATGTTCTTCACGTTCCTCAATAGGATATCCCTTAGGGTTTCAAAACGTATATTTTTATATAAGTGATTTTATGTACAGCAAAAAAGATAATTGAGCTTGGAAGTCTTATCAACAACATGCGCAAATATGCCACCAGTAGAACGGGTCAATCTGGCAATCCTGGTACACAGATCTTAAATGACCATTTGGACAATTTCTATGGGATTCTTTGCATTTAAGACGATATAAATGTACTAGCATAACGGAGCGGTGAGGAAGTTGGAACTCATCCAAAATAATAAATTTAGTTTTGCTTGTAAAGCTATCTTCAATAAATATTAACAGAGGACGGGTCATGTGCGAAATTGTTCACCTACATTTTCCTTAAATATAAATGAACGCTATTGGTGAATTTTATTTTAAAAAACCTGGTCACATGGTAAATTTTACTTGAACTTTGCTTTAATAACGAATATCACGCTCTATAGGATACTATTTTCTTTAGAAACCTGGTCATTAATTATGAAGCTCAGGATTTCCCTTAGTGTTTAAATATTTTAAATTTGTATTAATTTTTGCTCATCAATTAAACAACGAAGGGAATACTAAGGCGCTATATTCTGAGAAAAAAACAGCGCACAAACATATAAAATTCTTCAAAACGACTTTTTTTTTCAAAAAAATATGCTTTGTACTTTAAAAAGATAATGACTCAGGCAATTTCTCACGAAATCAGGTTTAGTGAAATATTTGGATGCATTTGAAGAGTTTAACATTTATACAGCAATAGTGAAAGTTATTAGCGTACTTTATTTTTTAAATACCATCGTGGTTACAGGTTATATTTAAAAGTGGGCTTTCCTTAAATATGCTTTCTAAGAATGTATTAATAAATAATGAAAAGCTCTTGGATATTTTTTTCAAAAACATGACCATAAAAGAGGGATTTTAGGACATTTTCCTCGTTTCATTTAAAAATATTGATAATGATGGAAATGATTTACCTTAAATTTTATAAATATTAATAATGAGAATTTTTGATGCTGAAAAATGTCAGTCAATTTTTTCTGTAAATTGTTACTGTAAAAATTGACTTGAGCATTTCCTTAAAATAGGATCAAAATCCAATGCAAAGGTCATAAATCCTAGGCTGCGTAAGACTGCATGTAAACATGTATGCGTCTCTTTGATAGCCATATTGGTTCTAAAAACCCGGAAGTGCCAACCAGTGTTGCCAGACAGAGCCGCTCCATAGACCTAGTGAAATCTGGTCATTCACCAGATAAACCTGTATCGCCACTTGGCCAATTTATGGTCTTAGATGCCTTACGCCCTTGAGCCCAAGCTGCCCAACTCGCGAGAGCAACTCTCACGTGGCTGCTTCCGACATTGGCATGCGCTGCGCCATGTTCACCAGCCTCTGGTTGGCGCTCAGGGCCCAGTCCCACTCCGAAGGGCGCAGATCCTCTGCCGACTGGCTGAACTTTGGGCCGAAGTCACTCATCCTGCTCTTTGGTGAGTGACCGACGGTCAAGTACCCATTTGGTTTGGACTGTCCTTCCGTCTTGCTGGTGCTGACTTCCTGTTGCTTCCGCCAGGAGATGGTGCTGCCCAGTCGACTGCTAGCTGCAGGGCGCATGCGCGAACACAAGTTTGTCAGCCTGTCTTCATCCTCCAGATCCCCAGAAGGCCTTCTGGAGGGATCTGATCCCCCATAGTCTGTCTTGTTGGAGTAGTCGTTGCCGTTCACCAGTGGTGAATCTTGGTGGCCGTTGATATGGATTTTGCTCGAGGGGTGATAGTCTGTTGTTGAAGCCACTTGGGCGGAAGTGCGTGCCATGCTCACGGTTGTGGCGGTGCTCGGTGAAGCGGACGCCACAGGGCGCCACGTCATGGGGGAACTTCTGTCGGCGAACTGCAATAAGAAAGCACCAGATCAGTAATTGTGTCCACCGAGTGGGATTTGAAGGTTTTGTGGCAAAGATGCATTGCTCTTGGGATGGCACACTGTTTTCGACTTCAAAAAGTCATGTCCAAATTATTCGGCGTTTTTCATACCCTTCTTCCGAAACTGTCGATATGGCCTGCCAAAACTAGAATCGAACTGAGATATCAAGCTTATAGATTGTCTTCCAGTAAATAGAAAGCCAGTCGGTCTATTTGAATTCCCTTGTAGGAGTCTAGTTTTGGGCAGAATATTGGTTTTATCTCTTTACTTTTAACTTATGGCCGGTTGCTCCAACAAAAGTTGAGCAAAACCCAAGGTAAACCGCTGGTTAACCAAGGAAAACCCTGCATTTAACTTACAATGTTGCAACCGTTATTAAGGGTAAAAACATAGTGGAGAGTCGACTCTCGACTGTCCTAGACCCAAGCCTCGCCTCAAGCGCACATAGAAGCCTTGACTCCAGCCTTTCCTTGCAGCCACGTGTTGTAAATATTGATCGAGGAAATTGTTCTCTAGATCGCAATATAATGCAAGTTTTAAATTATCCACAACAGTAGTCTTCATTTGTGAATAACACTATGAAATTTAGTAGCAAGCAGCACAGGTTTGGCAGGTCTTAATACACTGTATCTGAAACGTTAAAAATACTCCAGTCGGCCTATCAAAAGTTTGATGGCAAACTTCACTGCATGGTTCCAGAGAGCCAATCAGATCGTTTATTTCAGGCAGCAATGTCTTGAAAAATCAAACTCGTTTGGTTCCTGGTCAGAGGCGAGCCTGGCATCACTGCTTGAGTCGGGAGTCGAGGCTTTACTATGCACGTGTGCATAGGCAACAATGAGTTCGATTTTCAGGATTGAGTTGAGGCGTGAGTCGGCTCTCCACCATGTTTTTACCCTGATGCATGTATGGCTTCAAAGACTTCAACGACATCGTTCTTTTTAATCTAAAATGTTTCATTCAATTTGTTTGGCATTGAAAATTCCCCATCCACCATTCCCTCCCAAGGGTTCCCCGCGTACCTTTCCAGATGACTGGTTCATCATCACCTGATGCACCGGAAACAGTTCCACGGACAGCTGCCGCACGTTCTCGCCGGTGGCCCCGCTGTCTTGCCGCCCGGTGAGGTCCTTGTAAGCGGCCTGCAGCGCGCGCTCCAGCACCTGTCGCTTTCCGCGCTCCTCCCGCAGCTCGGTCTCCGCCCGCTGCAGCCTCTCCTGCATTTCGAGCTCGACACGCCGCATCCCCTCGGTCTCCTCCCGCATCTCCTGCTCCGTCCTCCGCCAGCCGACCTCCTCGCTTTCCCTCGCGGCATCGCTTTGCTCCAGGCGCGTCTTCAGCACCTCGTTTCGGAGCATCGCCTCTAGCAGCTGCCGCTGGAGCTCCAGCGTGCGGGTCTCGCCCAGGATGGTGGAGACCCTGGCCTTATCCAGGCGGATCCGCAGTTTGGCGGGTGCGCCGGGGGCCCACAGGGCCCTCCCGGTCTCCTCCTTGCTCACCACCGACCCAACCCTGCTGCTGAGCTGCTCTTGAAGACCCTTACGGGTTGCTTCGCTGTCGATGAGTAGGTCTCTCAGTCGGATCATCTCTCCCTTGTACATGTCCCGCTCGGCTTCTGCCAGCACCAGCCGCTCTAGGAGCTGCTCTTTCTCGGCATGCAGCCTTTCCATCTCAGTTAGGACATCGTCCAGCTTCAGGCCGATGTCGCCCAGGGTGGGCCCCGTATCGGCCCTGTCAACCCTTGTTCGCAACACTTCGCTTTTCTTGCCAATGAGCTCCAGGACGTTCATGAGCTCGTCTTCGGCACTGCTCAATTTCAGCCATCGTCCATCAGATGATCGGTCGTGGTGGTGGCGCTCCTTGCCGTCCGTGCTGAAGCCGCTGTCCTGCCGGGGACCCGGGCCTTCACCCTTCCGCTTGCTCTTGGCCTTGCGCTTGTCCTGCGGTTCCATGGAGTGGACGCTGTCAGAGGAGGCATCCTCAGAGTCGTCCAGGTCAGAGTCGCTCTTCTTGGTGCAGGGCCGGATGCGCATCCAGTTCTTGCCCTGGGCAACCACCACGAACTTCTTGCTGTCCCGAGCCGGGCCCGGGGACGAGTACGCTTGGGCCTTGCGGCTGACAGGAGCGGGCTGCGCCCTCTGTACCGTTGGCAGGATGCGGCCCGACTTGTTGAGCACCCCCGGCTTGCGGGGCGAGGGCAGGGCCCCCGGTGCCTTGGCTGCCATGCCGGCATAGGGGGCGCTGCTGTCCAGCTGCGGGAAGGCCTGCAGCACCCGGGTGCGGAATTGCTGTAGGACCTGGACCTGGCTTTGGAGTTCCTGGAAGCAAATGCAGAGGGCGTTGTTAAACTAGGTTCTAATATAATCTTCTAATCAAGACGTCATCTTGGTATGCAACTCTTGAGCATTAAGACCCATCACAGTAAAATATTTGGTGATACTACTAAGCTTACTGATATCAGTAGGCCAAAAAAACACTGTCACTACAAATACATGTAGTTATTTCACTATTATCATATATTACATATTTTCACGCGATATCACATATTATCATATATATTATTAAGCATACTGATTTCAGTAGTCTAAATACAAATACATAACATCATATACTGCTCATTTCGCCATGGCTACATAGTAAAATAATATCAGTAATCTTTTACAATGGTGGTAAAGAGGTACATATTTCTGCTTCAGATACTTACTGTAATTGCTTTATTTATTTTCCCTAGTGTAGAATTAACCAAGGTCTACCAAGGTTCCCACTTATATATAAAAAATTAAAAAAATTGGAAAAAAAAAACGTAATGCGACAGCCCGAAAGTGGTAGTCTTTGCCAGGCAAAACTTATGAAACATGACTAATACCCCTATTTTGCACTGGGAAAAATTAAATTTAGCACTTATTATAAGTATTTAAAGCAAAATTGTGTAATTCTTTGGCAAGGTGAGCATCCTTTTTGGCTCAGCCTTTAACCATGAGCTCCCAAATTGGCAAGCCATCAGTTTTGTATGTTGTAATTACCTTGATTGCCACCATGTACTTGGCATGCTCTTGAAATATGATTTGGAACGGGTTGAGCACATGTGGAGCTGCCATCATTGCTTGCCAAGCATCCTCGAGCCTTCCTGCTTCCGCCTGAAACGACGTAAAACGAGTCGGAAATTAGATTATTTGGTAATCAGAGCGTTGTTTGGCTTGGTCAGAATCGCAGTGTGCAATATCAGAAGCACATCTTCGCCCCAGCTAAAGGTCACCGTGCCCACTCGCCCCATAATTGGCCGAGGTTTCACGCCTCCACGATGGCAAATTGCTCCAGCGTTTCGATTTGTCATTAGCTTCTGTCAATGTAGCGGGACGAAGACGTAAAGCATTCTTCTTTAATCACCTTCCGTATTTGGAACGGAAAATTGCTCAGCCTAGAAACAATATGCGTGCAACCAGCAGCTCTGCTGGAGCGTGGACAATGATGGCACGATTTCGTAATTGTGTGGTGACCATTTTGGTATCTGGAAAAATTGCTTGACCTTCAAGGCTTTGTGCCTGACTACTTGGGTTGCTATAATGGACATAGTGGTTGCTAGTTCGCTTTTCTGGCACGTTGTCTGTGCTGGTCATTTGACACCCGGATGTTGTGACGCACGCCACCGAAAAATCGGACAGATATTGGCTCCCTTGACGTGTGCGGCTTTTAAGGATAAATGATGGTCGAGTCTCAAGGTTTCTTCAGAAATAAAACTACTGAAGAGTTGGAATTCAAAATGGTCTAAGTGTTCTTTCTTCCCCTCTCCCCCAACCTCCTCAGAAAATGAGTTATTGTATTTAAAATTATCTATGAGCCAAGCCTAACAGTATTCAGCATGGTAAAACATCCAGCAGAAAGTTTTAATGTAGTTCCTCCGTGTTTAACGCAAATCATTAAAATAAACGTTCAAATAAGGATTTTGGCACATTTTCTTGATTACCTCAGAATCATACGGTTAGCACTTACACCCTATTGGATATTAACTCTTTAAATGTTTTCCCTGGCATTTTCATCAATGAAATAAAAGAAATATAGGATTTTTTTCAACAAATATAGGATATATATAGGACGAAATAAAAGAACATTTAATATCACCATTAGAGCTTTTATAGCTAGAATACAATGTAGTTTTACGTATGCTGTGTGTGCATTTGAGAAGTAAGAGCAAATGTTGCCTATCGAGAGCTCAAATTTGCAAGTGGACATGGCACCAAGAGCTTATTATGGATTTTTAGCCAATTCGTTCACAAATATTTGATGAAGAAATGCTTAAAAAATTTAAAAATTAAATTACAAAGCTTCGAAAAATTAGACCACATTTCCCTTCACACGGTTCCCACGACTTCAAAATGAAATTCCCTGAAATTTCCAGGTTTTTCCATGACCAAAACAACTTTTCATTACTATCCTTTTCTTTTCACATCCAAATGATATTTCCAGTGTAGTGGTCAAAAATTCAACCATCGCCGATATTATG
>JAQIXS010004400.1:0-15246 GCA_034700785.1 Rossiulus vilnensis
TACAGATAAATTGGACTGTAATGAGTTGAATTGAGCACCTTTCACCGCTCACACTACACTACGCGCGAAGCGGGCTCATTCAATCGTTCGCTTTAAGTGGCCCTTCACTTCACCGTGCAAAGGAGGAGGTAGGGGGGGAGGGTAGAAAGGGTGTGAAGGTTCCCTTTCCACCCACATAGCGCAAAAAAAGAACAATGGACCTCGATGCTTACCCAAGTACACAGGGGCCCTTGAATGAGCTCGGCAGGAGAGGTCATGGCTCGCTCGAAACGACGTTTTCAGGCGAACGCACTTTCCCTTTCGGCCATCCAGGGCGCAGTTTCGGGAAGGGAAACTGGACGGTGCGAGAAGCTCGATATGCAAATGTAGGGAATCACCATTCCGGGGGGGAATCGCCTACCCCCGACCTCGCGGCACGGTCGGGTCGGCGCCGAAACGGGGGAACATGGCGACCGACGGGGCCCAAAAAACGGAAGAAAACGAATATTTGTTTGCATCCAAGACCGAGCTCCTGCTGACCGCTGCCCGACCAGGGGGTCGGGGTGCTCCGAGAACCACACAAAAACGTTAATCCGATCGGCGAGGGGCTCCGAATAATCCTCGCTTATACTACGCTCTGCTTATTTCCTTTGCACTGCACCCGACGACCCACGAAATCAAGCCACCACCGTTCGATCCAGCAATCCGAAGCACAATGCCAAAAAATTCGTCTTCCAGATCAAACTGCCTGGAGAGATTCGATGCTTACGAGCGCGATCCATTCCTGAAGCGGGGGTGGCAGCGCAGCTAGGTAAAGGTGCGAAACGCTTTCTAACCGCATTGCTGGCGTTCATAACCGATAATGAAGAGGGTGCTGCTGTATGGGACGCGGTCGCAATGGATAACATGAATGAGGGCGCCACCGTATGGGACATTTGTGGTTTAATGCAATTTTGACATTGCTGGCGTTCATAACCGATAATTAAGAGGGCGCTGCTGTATGGGACGCAGTCACAATGGATAACATGAATGAGGGCGCCACCGTATGGGACATTTGTGGTTTAATGCTATTTTGACATTGCTGGCGTTCATAACCGATAATGAAGAGGGCGCTGCTGTATGGGACGTGGTCACAATGGATAACATGAATGAGGGCGCCACCGTATGGGACATTTAAGGTTTAATGCAATTTTGACATTGCTGGCGTTCATAACCGATAATGAAGAGGGCGCTGCTGTATGGGACGCGGCTACAATGGATAACATGAATGAGGGCGCCACCGTATGGGACGTTTGAGGTTTAATGCAATTTTGACACTGCTGGCGTTTATAACCGATAATGAAGAGGGCGCTGCTGCATGGGACGCGATAACAAAAGATAACTTGAAAGGGGGCCCCACCGTATGGGACATTTGGGGTTTAATGTAATTTTAGCATTGCTGGAATTCTTAGTAGATTAAAGAAAAGGTATCTGTTAGGATTGCCAGTAATACTATTTCAAACCTTTCTGGAATATTTTAATAAATACACGAGGCTTTTTTAAATTATAAATCATATTAGACGACAAATTCTGTACAATAAAGAGAAATTAAAGCAAAAATTTAATTTTTTACGGGGGCATCTTTTTCTGTTTTATTCTGCTGCCAGTGATGACGAGCTTATTGGTAGGCCCCAACAGCAAATTATCCATACAAAAGCTTGCAAACATTTAGCAAAAGCGCCGTTGTAGGAAATCGCTTCCAGGAGCGCGTTCAGGTTCCTAGGGCACTCGTGGCCCCCAGGGGCCGAAGGCCAACGGTTTCTAGGTTAGGGTCGAGTTTGTTTATTCCGGTCATCATTTGACTGGCTTGTTGCCCAACATTGTTATTAAACTGGAGAACACAATCACCAAATTCACCGTCCAAACTGCAAAAGGCAGTTGACCACCGATCGCGCGGGGATTTCCGGTTCAGATCCTAACCAAGCATCCAGCGGCAAGACCGGACCAAAACAATGCGGACGACCTTCACGGTCGACCCCCGGCTCCCAGCTGTTGGTCATGTGGGTTCGAACTCCGGAGGTGAAAGTTCCTCAGTTTTGCGGGGGAATTAGGGGGTCTTCCGGACGGGGGGTGGGTCTGTGGTGGTCTAGGATGCCCTAGACCAGACACGTCCGCCCGCGATGCATTTCCACAGCTCTGAAATCGGCCATCTGAAGATGAAGCCCGAGCCCGAGGTCCTGCCCGCCCTGCCCAGCGTGGTCCACCTGGGTCTGACCGTGGCCTACACCGTCCTCTACGCCTGCCTCTTCCTCTTCGTGTACGCCCAGCTGGTGCTCATCCTCTGCTACCGCCACAAGCGTTTCAGCTACCAGTCCTCGCTGCTCTTCCTCTGCCTGCTCTGGGCGGCCCTGAGGACCACCCTGTTCTCCTTCTACTTCAAGAACCCCGTCCTGGCCAACAGCCTGCCCACCTTCCCCTTTTGGCTGCTCTACTGCTTTCCGGTCTGTCTGCAGTTCGCCACGCTCTGTCTGCTGGTCCTCTACTTCTCCCAGGTGAGGGGGATGAGGGGGCAAAGGCAACAAAACCCTTGTTTATGCATGTTCCTGTTGAGTGCCTTACTGTCAGATAGGATGTGGGGGAGGGAGTGTAATCCATCAACACATATCTTTTTTTACTTATCCAAATTTATGTTCAATTCAACTCAGTGCCTTGCTGTCAGCAAAGATTTGCCATTGTGTTAGGGGAGAAGGCGAGGGGAAGGGAAGGAAAGGGGGGGGGAGGTTAATCCATTAACCCATATTATTTGTTGAGCTTTCTTGGCGGTTAGGAATACGCTGAACTTTGTGGAACATGGAGCCTCTTGGGGTGGGTCAAGTCGACGCGATCTAATCCTGCGCTTGTTCCACTTTTCCAGGTCGTCCTCAACGCCAAGACCAAGTACGAGCCCAGCACTTATCGGTACGAGCCATGATGCTGTGCTTTTCTAATTTTCCGAACGAGTTTAAAAAGCTGTTGCCGTTGATGAAAAATGAGTTGCGTCTCCCTAGGCGGTTTCTGCGGCTGGTCGTGGGGCTGGCCGTGCTCGTGTTCGTGAGCACCAACATCGTCTGCGCCATCGTGTCGAAGCAAGACCGAAGCGTGAATTGGCAGCCGTACGTGATCACCACCACCCGCGTGATGATCAACGAGCTGCTGTTTCTGGCCTGCGGAATTTCGTTGGCAGTCTGCGTGTTCAAAGTCACGAAGATGACGTCGGCAAAGCTGATACTGGAGACCAAGGTATGAGGGATCGGTGGCAGCCAGCATATTTTGCTCACCCAAAGCTTATCACCTACTTGCATCGCTCCAGGGAACCACCGTCTGCCAGACCACGGCTGTGTGCGTGGTTACCATCTTGCTTTACGTGTCACGGGCCTCCTATAACATCGTGGTTGTGTGCCTGCCGCCGAATGCGCAGGCTCCCTCGTTCAACTTCGGATGGATCAATATCACCGATCAGGTAGTTGGCAGAGGTCTCTACATAAAGTTCAGAAAACGTAAAGACCCCCAACCCCCTTTAACGTTAAAATTTTATGGACCGCCCCTAATGAGAATTTGCATGACATTGACAGCTTTTCCTTAATTTTAGGGCGGTATCCCCGGATACAGTTACGCCATTTTTGGCGTGGTCTTATTTGTTTGGGAGTTTCTACCTACCTTTCTGGTGGTCTTGTTCTTCCGGGTGCGCCAGCCCGTTGTCCCGCCGGTAAGCTACCGTCCGCGGCATCGCATCCTTCCAGTCGGCTGCAGATTAACCGTTCCTTGTCGTTTTCCAGGCGGTCAAGGAGCCCTGTATGAGAAGTTCCAGGGCCTATTTTTTCGACAACCCTCGGCGCTACGACAGCGACGATGATCTGTGCAAGTGCAGTTCCACGAGGTCCGTTATGCCGCTGATCATAAGCGTTTGAAAATGTTCTGTTGAGCCTTGGAGTTGAGCAATTGGGAAAACTGGTTGGTCATAGCTTTTCGTTGAGAATCCCAGTCATGCTTTCTATGACTTGGAAGAAACAATTACCTAATACACTGCTCCTTGGCTAAAGCTTGTAAAAATACCTTTTCTGTAATGGAAACATATCTGGGATAAGTATGACTAACCAGATAAAGCGCTTTTAATCACCAGTCTGTTCATTCTCTCCATTTTTCCAGTAACGAATCGGCTTGTGACCAGCCAGTGACGAGGAACTTTCGGCGTACATCGCCGTACGGCAGTTTCCAGGCCACGTACGGCTTCCATCACGGCAGCTTCGGCCACTCAAGTGTCGCTGGCTCTTTCAGAACTGGCACAAGTAGCCAGCCTGAGAGCGGTTACGTGCAGCAGCACCTTATTGCACCGGGAGCGAGCTCTACGAGGGTTGCCATTCACCAGCATTTCTCTAATCGGAACTCGTAAGTAGACTCAAGTGCCATGTGAAATATAACGCCAAACCCATTAAAATAAGAGTAAATCTACAATGGGTCCCGTAAAATCCCTGGAAAATGTTTGAAATCCAAGCAGGCCTCATTCGAATCCCGTTCACTTGCATCTGAATCAATTAGAATCCTTGATTTTCGGTTAGAACATATAGAAATTTTACGAATGCCACTGAATGAAGGACAGTGTAAGGAATGGATCTTAAAAGTATTTTACTCAACAAATAAGTCACATCCCCAAATTTTCAGTCAAATTTGAGAAAGAAACAAAAAACATTCTTTAATCTAAGATACTTCCTTTTTTATGGCTATTATATGAAGTAAAACAACACTAATACATGAAAACCAAATTTTTATCGGTTTTTTTGTGTTCAACTAAACTCAACTAAATTCTAGAAAATCAGCTCCAAATAACACTGAACCCAGATAATTTATTGGCAAAAGTGTAAAATAGCTAAATAATTGTCCCCATTTTTTATTTCCAGCAAAAGCCTGTCATCGCCGGCTACTTGTTAGTGGAAGATCGGGTGCCAGTTTTTAACCAAATTGCATATTATCGTGAAACCGTGTGTATGTCACACCATGGCCAGTTGAAAATTCATTCCAAACAACGCTTTTTTGTTCCAGAGCAGTTAGATAACGGGGAAGGCCGTAGACGCCTTGTTCGCGATTGGAGTTAATCGATATATATTTCTTTCACGCTCAATACTTATCTAGCTCTAAATCCTCATTTTACAGCCATGCTGTACACTTTTTGTATCACGCTTCATTTTTTAAACTTGCCGATTAACTTAATCGCACCGCGATGTGTCGTTTGTTGCCTCACCATTGCTCATGTTTGCAATTTTAAGTCTGTGAAAGGGCTGCCAGAGACGGTGGCGTTTACCTGAAAGTACAAATTGATGCCGTTGAGATTGAGAGCAGTCCAGAGTGGCCAATCGAGGATGCCCTTACTTATTTGCAGCCTCACGACTGAGCGCGTTCTGTTTAAGCGGGACTGTTTACTTGACAAAGACTACGATCCCCAGGATGATGAGCCTGAATCTTTGCAAATTTTGAATAAAATAAATGTGAACATTTCACTAAACTTGACAGCCTTTTTGACGATTTTTCAGTGTTGTTGTTTCCGATTAATCTATTGGCCAACCTGTTGTGTTGATCATCTCATGACGGAAGGATTAAAGTCGGACTTTAAAACCAGGAACTAAGCCAATTACCCAGAATTTAATAAACATTTCAGCATGAATAATTTAGAAAATAAACTTGGGATGCTTTTATGTAATTTTATTACCATAATGAGAGTAAACCAGAAGTGCTGTACAAAATTTGCAATGAAACTAATTGCAATGCTAGTTTCACTGTCAATTGGGGCTGGGACAAATTGTCCAAGTACTTTTTGTTCAAACAAGTTTTTCCTCGTAAGGAGATGCAAATTTCATTAAAAATCAAATCGGCAAACGAACATCATTCCTATGTTAATGAGTGACCCACACATAGGCAGATTTGGACAACAGTCTAGCTATGCAAAACTGTGGATTCTCAGAACCTGCATGAGCTCTCAGGTATGTAATCATTCCTCTGGAATTAACACTGGATTACCTATTTAGATTTACCATTTTCAACTTTCTGGAAGCGTTTCATAATCGCTGATTTCCATGCAATGTTCAGTGTAATCACAAACTCCCAAGCTGTTCTTCGATTCAGTTAGTGTTTCAGCAGCTAGGGAGCCTGGAATAAGGACTAGAAATTGACATGAAACATTAAACGAACACGAAGCATTTTCGGAAAATTAAAAAAACACCTACACAGGTAATCCAAGGTTAACTTCAAGGGAGAGATTACTTACCTGGAAGTTTATAAGCACATTTGCAGCGTCTTGACAAGTTTTCGTTCATTTTACTTCGAATGATATACCATTCTATAAATGTATTTTGGGGAAAAACAGAGTATATGTAGATCTCATGCACTGCTCTGGTGATCATGATCATGTCCGGCCACATAGGGATTTGCTTCCAGTTTAGATCAATACATGCAAGCAGTCATGCTGAGAGACGGTCGAATTTTACCATGAAGAAAATCTCAGGTGAAACATAACCCAAGTGTGTGAGCTGTATAATTGCTTGAAAATGAATAAACTGAAATTATATTACGGCTCACATCAGTTGAATGTGTGCGCCCAAGATGAGTGGATACGCTGTGGTCTAACTGTTCTCACGCACTTGAAATGTGGTCATTTTCGTAGTTTGCTGGCTCTCTACCATCTTCAACTGTCGCCAACCACGACGCAGGGCGTGCTCGATGTGCAAGGTGTCGGTCTTGGAAATCCTGGAGTTTTTATCAAATTCCGCCCGCACAAAATCCGCGAATCCAGGTTTTCCCTTGGACGCACGCAGGCACTTCTTGTACAAGTTCAGCACTTGTCTTTGCAGTCCGCTAAATTTGGCACTCTGCATGTTGATGCGATATGATGTCAAGATGGCTCCACTGTCGTCACTGTTGCGCTGGAAATTTTGATGAAGTTCACTTCTTTCTAAAAAGAGTTACCACTCAAACTTGGATGCTGTGTAGTTGAAACATTTCCTCATAGCAGCTGATTGTGCTTTATATAATGCATGGAGTACGGAGTCCTGTTGGCGATGTGCCTGATGCCATGCTTGACTTCATTTGAATATTCGCGGGGGCGTATTTCAACTACGATTATCGATATATTGAGCATTTTTCTTCCATTCGCTTATAAATTCAGCACATCGCTTCTCACCAAACTTCAGAAATAAATTTTGAAAAAATATAACCTTCCAAAGCTGTGCTGTTTATCCGATAACATTGGTTCGCGTGTTCTTGAATGTCTACGCAGGGCTCCGTAGATAATGAATTCCGACACATTAAATCCCTGGGTCGTCTGCTTCAACATGTGTCAACAAATGCAAGGATTCATTGGCGTGCACGTAGGTGGGTATTTTGAAATAGATACGTTGAATTGATGGTACATGTATTTGTTTTAGCGATTTCAACAATCCACATATTTTGGCTTTGAACATCGATTTCTATTTCAGGAGCAGGTTATCATTCGAAGCTGAAAGCAGATGCTTATAAGCAGTTGTGCAGGGTTGCTTGCAATACGGTAGGCAAGGGCTTTTCAGCAGTTGTGATAATTGTAGAATTCGTTATCCTATCTGACACGTGGGTTTTGCAGGCCAAGGAAGCGTTGAATTCTGATCTTTCGGCGGTCGCAGCAGTGGTCAAAGCAGTGGGAGTTTTGGAGGTATGCCGAAGGCACGCTCAGCATGCAAAAATATTATTCGTGCATTTTTGCTGCAAATACTTGTTATAATTGCTAAATCCATTTTCCCCAAGGTCGAATTGGGTTTAAACCAATGTTCCAACTTTGATTTATAATTTCAAACTGGCCCGTTTATTTATAAAAAATTTAATAAATTTGAAAAAAAACACCTCCTGAAACGGGGCTTCCATGGATGGCTACCTCTTTCGAATTTTTTCAAACTTATTTTTTTATAAATAAACAGGACATTTTGAAATTGTAAACCAAAGCTGGAACGTCAGTTTACGGCCAATTCTACTTGGGCAAAATAAATTTAGCAATTATAATGCAAACAAATTACACATTTTTGCTTCGAATACTTATAATTGTCAAATTGTTCAACCAGGTCCGAATTATTTTTTATAATTTGAAAATGACACGTTTATTAATAAAAAAATAAAAAGAACTCGGAAAAACCGTTCAGGATTACAACCTCTGATGCCCATCTTCGGATATTTCACTGAGAGGAAGATGTCATACAATGTGATTTCTCAAGTTTATATTTTTTTTTCCTAAATAAACGGAACAAGTTCAACTTATAAAAAATAATTCGGACTCTTACCGGCAACCGATTCTACACAGGAAAAGTAAATTTAACAATTGTAATTATTTGGAGAAAAAAATGTGTACTTTTCTCAGCATAGTGTATTTCCTTTTGGGCCGGGCTTACGTCACAACAAAGTAAAATACTAAGGTTCGAGATTGGAATAAGTTGACTGCAGAAATCAAAAACATAAGAGATGGAAAAACTGGAAAAAACTTTGCACGCATTGTAAGCGTGTAAACTGCTCTTGTTAGTATGTCTATGAAGACAATGTTTTCTGCAGAAAAACTTTTCCATTTCGAGTTATTTGTCGGTCACTGTTGGGCTTACCCGTTAATAATTTCGCTCAGAATTCGCCGCTTACCAACGCTGGGTTCGGCTCGAGCTTGACCGAGGATGGCAGGGTGGAGTGCGATGCTGGGGTCATGGACGGCCAGTGTCTTCTGTTCGGAGCCGTGGGCTCGGTCCCTGGTTAGTGGCTTCGAGACTTCGCCGATACCTGGTTCACGAGTTAAAGGTTCTGGCATTAGCCGAATGCTGGCTAAGAGTGGAATATCGCAGCGTTAACTACGGCATTTTGATTTGGATGTTTAGGAGTTCGTAATCCCATTAAGTTAGCGAAAAGATTGCTGGACGGACAGCGCAATGGTCTTGGGGACTTGGGTCGAGTACCACCGAGGTAATAAAGCCCATTCCACGTTTTGCATTATGGGAACGATTTTTGCTCAGGCTGTTCAATTTGTTCAGTTTTTTAGTGGGGCCATCAGCGAGAGAATATGCCTTAAGAATGGGCGTGGAAACATGTCAGCCCCACGAGCAAATATCAGGTATGAGCTAAGAGGCGGACTCCATCTCATCTGGGTTTGCTAACATGACAGAAGATGCATTAAGTTCACCAAGACATGCTTGTTATTTACCAGAAAGCGCACTTGCAACGTATACCCATTACAAGAAGAAGCTGACCGATCGTAGGGGACCTCCGGTTAAAAAACTGCGCCTGGAAGACGTGTGTAACTTGTCCAACGTAAGTGTAGTGAAAAAGCCTCACCTAGTATGGGCATTTCTAGTGAGAAATATTACGAACATGCTAACGCTGAATTTGACCAAATTTCCCCGCTTCATTTAGACCTGTGATAGATTATTTGCTTGCCTTTTAAAATTCAGGAAATCGACATGAGGCAAGAAGTTTCGGACACGGTCGGTGCAGTTGCCCTTGATCGAGACGGCAATGTTGCCGCTGCCACGTCTAGCGGTGGGTTGTTGCTGAAATGTTCGGGAAGAGTAGGCCAGGTAAAATGTTTTTAGTGTAGTATTTTTATTTGTAGATTTGTAGATCAAACTATTTGTTGAAAAAATTGGAAGGAATTTCTGGAAAACTTCAACATCTTTAACTGGAACATTTAGTTCCAACAAAGATTTTGGAAATTAATCTAAGTGCTATTACAGGCAGCGGTATTTGGGTGTGGCTGCTGGGCGCAGAACAGAACCGAGCAGCAACCCGTAGCAATAGCATGTAGCACGTCGGGTTAGTAAATTTACCAAATTTGGTAATAATGTGCGTAATCTCGCATTATACTTTCAAACTGTGTTTCATATTGATTTTCAGGTTGTGGGGAGTCCCTTATAAAGACTACTTTTGCTAAAGAGTGTGCCACTAACCTGCTTACCCAAGACTGTGCAGTGCTAAGCTTGCAGGAGTTTGTACAAAAGAAATTTTTAGGTAAATCAACATTGCCAGATCAACTGGTAAAATTTCCACGTACCTGCTAATTTGTAATTATATACCCAAATAGATCAGTTGTGAAATTGAAGCTATAAAGTGCAGTTTAGTTTTAACAGCTTACAATTTTAAGAAATTCTCGATTCCCTGTAGAAATAAATAAAATGAATGTGATATTTAAAATACCGCAGTAATTTTCTTTGTTCATGGCTGCCTTTAAAAATTTGTAATATTGCAAGTCCAGATTTACGCACGTTTGACCCATGCAGACAGAAATTATAGAAATTTCTGAAAATGTTTCGAGTGCACGGCCAAACATGAAATGCCTTGTAGAAATATATTTGACATCCATGTTTTCACTTAAAATAAAACTATGTTTTGAAGTTTATTTACTTGAAGAAATTTGAATTCAGAGAGAAAATTTTTGAAGGTCGAGGTCTTATACATTCCCATAAAATAAAATTGTACGTGCTTTCAGAATCCCCTTTTCTGCGAAATGACAAGGAGAAACTGGCAGGGACGGTGGTGTTAAAGTACGAGAGCGACAGAAACAGCGGTACATTTCTATGATATCTAGTCCTTTAAGCCAATGTGAGTGTTAGATTCTCAATCTGTTTTCCTTTCAGCCGAATTTTTGTGGGCCCACACCACGGACAGCATGTGCATCGGGTATCAATCAACCGCGGATTCCAAAGCTGTGGCTCGCATGTCTCGCCTCCCAGATAGCCTAAATGCTAGCAGCTCGATTGTGATTGAAGGCACCTCCATAAAGCTACGAGCAAGTCAACTTTGAAATGGTTTAAACAACATTTTTACTGACTACAAACACTTGGCATTTAACCTGAATGGCCCATTTCACTTCATTGACATTTGCGGAATAGAACTCTGCTTACCGAATAAACTAATCGTTATCATTTGTGCCTCTCGTCGTTGGGGTTTAACTGTTCTTTGACGATTTGCCCCACTTTGGACAGCTCCTTCAGCGACACCGTTGCTGAACCTCTCTCGGCCGCTTTTGGCTGAAATGAAAGAGAGCAATTTAGCTACCAAAAGGTTTCCACGTTCCGCGTGCAAGTCGATTTTGTAGATTGGCTAACAAATATATGAGCATATTTCCTTCCAAGTGGCTAGTTTTTACAAACGCCGAATTTACCTTCTGTACAAAACCGCAAGAAAATTATGATAAAATTTGGGGTGCGAATTAAAAACAGGTGCAAAGAAAAATGTCCATTTTTTGAACGTTTTTTGCTGCATTTTTTGCGTTAGTTTCGTGAAGTTTAAGCTGCGAGTTATTGCTTATGCTGACACTGTCACATTCGAGAACGAATTGGTTTTTTTAATCCAAAAATTTACCCTTAAAACTAAGGGATGCGACTTAAAACCGGTACTTCCTAATAAATACGGTGGTTTCCAAAACTTTCCAAAGAGCTAAACGATAAGTAAAAATTTTAACAGAGGTCCCAATGAACAATTCAAAGATGCATTAATTTCTCCTGTAAATTGAGATTTAGGCGTGTTGTAACTTGCCCAGATAAAACTCCATAAAGCAATTCAATTTAACAGTTTGTACAAAACGAGTTTCTAAACATTAAAGTGATTTTGCAGGCATGATGCCTCTGACATAAGTTTTTAGAAAAACCTGTACCTGAGAGGGGTCTGGCTTCCACCCAATCATGTAAATGATTTGATACGTGGCAGGCACTGAGCCGTCCGAATTGCCGTACATCTCTGTTGGTAAATGAAGTGGATTAGCATAGTTCCTGTAAAACAAACCACAAAGGCCAACCTCACCTTTATAAATGCTGACGGCAGCCGTTATCGTGTCTCGGTGCAGATGCGACTTGCGATTCCAAGCCGCGTTGCTTTCGCCCATGCCTTTCACATCCCACATGACTTCCATCATGCTCGGATAACTGACTTTAATTTCGTCGACGTCCTACCGAGAATGCGAAATAATGCCACACCGTAGGAGTGTTTAACTTAGTGAACCGTGCTGCTCCGATGCTACTCACCACTGTGAGCATCGTGAATCCAGCACGATGCATGAGTTGTCCCACGTCTTGCACTTCCGTGAAAGGCGACACGTGGGCCGCAAACCCCTTGTGAAGAAAAAACATTGCGGCGAGTCATTAGTAAGACGTTTCTGACACTCGAACAATGAAGAAGTGATTAATCCTTGGTGTTACTGGTGCCAGATAAATGTTGCGGGATTGATTGCAATAGCTAGTTATAATGGTAGAAATGATCACTCCCATACGTTTAATAACCAACGCTACACAGGCTGCTTGCGGATATCAATTCTAATTAAAGGGTGCCAAACCATAGCGTATCAAGTGCCACAAACAATTTTTAGGAGAGGATGATAAAATGTAGATAGCACTGACATTTCGTTCAAACAACAAGTTCGGACTTTGCACGCTGACGTTTAATTTGGAAAATAGAAACCGATCGAACTAAGTTAAGCGCTTTAGTCCGACTTTCCATAACGTCGTATGTGCCACATGAATTGCACCTCCAATTCCCCTTTGCTTTAGTGATATTTGTCATTTTTCCTTTGGATATCTGCAGTTTTTAGCGTTCAAATATTTGTCTAACTTTCCATCCAATCGAGTAATAGTCAGGTATTGAACAAAAGGTTTGGTCCCCTTCAGTTGAGATTGGTAGCAATTACCCCTTCTCTTTCGGTTTCGGCAAGTTGCAAGGCGCAGCGTAGTTCGAACAACGTATCCCCACCAAACATTGCTCCTAGGAAAACGCCGTCGCTTTTCAACGTGTTATGTATCTGGAAGGAAGAAAGCGGTAGCTGCGCGTTTTACGTAATTCTGGCTTTACTGAAGAATGGTGATAAATTTAACGTGCAGTTTGCAAAGTGTTGCAGTAAGGACATCATGCACATAGGCATTAAATTACCTGCCTGAAAGTCCCTGGCAAATTATTCACCCAGTGCAAACTGCAAGTAAATGTTGGCGATTGGCACGTTATTTGGACGCGAGAAAAATAGCACGGTGTTGATATCCTGTCTACCAACCTTAAGCTGCTCAGCACAAGGTCCACCGAACTGCTCGGAAAGGGAAGGTGCTCTTCGTCGACGAGAAGCGTGGCATGTGGAACGTTGATCGGCGGTACGACCCTTTTCTGATCAATTTAGCATAATTCGTAAACGTTTCAACCATGACAAAGGAAATGAGATGCTGATTAAACGTTACCAAATTCTCGATGGCCGTGTCGCAATTATACAAGACCCCTAGGACATCCTAGAAACGCAAGATCGGTGTATTAGATCGAGTGAGCCTTCTCAGTAAAAACTTATCGAAATAAAAAGAGTTATTTACAGTAATTTTATTATATTGAAAAACACCGCTCAACAGCTATTTGGAAGAGGAATTAAATAAATAGAAAAAAGTCACATCCTTACATCATTTAGGAAATGCCCTATTTGTCCTTTATGACATCCTAGGTCGACCGCAACATCGAACTTTCTGCAAAATTGAACGGATGGTTCGTGTTCAGTTTTTTGGGCAAAATCAAAATTTAACGGCATACTGAAAGAATAATCGGAAATTAAAAATACTTTATCAATTTCATCAATTAATTCGCACTTACCGCTTTATGTCGAACACTCGATCAGATAATCGATATGCAACCTTAAATCAAAACAACATAACATACAGGATCAGTGGCCAAGCCTAGTTTTAAAAGTGAATTTTCCTCATTAATAAGAACCACAATACTTACCTGTAAAAGTAGCATTAGAAATTAACATAATTTTGTACATAAATATGTTGACTTTTGAAAGATTTTCCAAACACCTTTATCATTGTTTAATAAACCTCCACGCATTTTGCAAATAAAGGGATCAGTTCACGTCAAATTTAAAATTGACGATAGTTGTAATATCAAAATCATTGGGAAAAAAATCGCGCCCAACGTGGGGCTCGAACCCACGACCCCGAGATTAAGAGTCTCGTGCTCTACCGACTGAGCTAGCCGGGCACATACCCACAGCGGGTTCACGTACAATTTAAGCCAAGTATCTCGTACTTTCACAAACTTCTGCAAACATGTATCGCAAATACTTTAAGAAGTCATATTTACCTCATCTCTTATATAATCGTAAACGTGCGAGTCCTCAGCTATGGCGGCACGATTTTTTTGTATTCGCTTTGTAGTTCTATCAAAGATATTCATCGACGGATCTTGGCGAAGGGATTTTGCGCCCACGGAAAATTGCCTTTTGGATACAGCTCGGGGCCGATTTCGATTTGCCATGTTTCTGCGCAACCCGGAACACGCCGGACAACACATTTCAAATGTAGTACCTAATCCAAGCAGCTTATGACTGGCCATTTTCCACCACATCCAAATTCGAAATGAAATATCCACGACGGTGGAAAGGGCGGTCCTATGACAATTATAGAGCAGCCTTTTGATTTGCACCCGATCCTGGTGGCTGCTGGTTGTCAATGGTTACGTAACAGCGTCTTTAAAAACTAGAATTTAAAAACAGCTTCATTCGGTACCAAAGCCAAAAAACATCATTTCATGTTCAACTTCAAAAATGGCAATACCCACCGAAGTAAATTCGAAAACTTTATCGCTCTTATGTTAAAAATCGGTTGAACCGAAACGTCAGCCCGGCTAGCTCAGTCGGTAGAGCACGAGACTCTTAATCTCGGGGTCGTGGGTTCGAGCCCCACGTTGGGCGCAACTTTTTTTCTTGAAATACTCGTGTTACATCAGGTTTATTGCTTGTGCTTACCTCATATCCGAGTGGCTCTAGCGGATATGTTTAACAACATACAGTAAAAATAAATAATTCAGGTTTTAACTCAATAAAATTATTTGAAATCCCAAATCATCCAATTTATTGCACCAAAGCTTTTATAGTAACATTGGTAAAAAGTCCAAAGAAATGCAAACTATCACTGCTGTTTTAAGGTTTTTCACCCAAGAAATTGATGAAGTTTAGTCAATTCAGGCGCATTGTAAAGAGCAATGAACTACAGTAGAACCTCTGTAAGTTGACCACCCAAGGGCGAAAACAAAATGGTCAACATAGGGAGTTGGTCAACATATGGAGAACGGAAACTTATTGAAGAATAGCATACAGGCTAATAAAAATGTAAAAGATCAACCTTTACCTTCAAATTCAACTCTTTGAGTTTTTTCCTTTGGGCCATTAGTCAAAATCAACTGAAAATTTTTAGTAATTGTAGAAATACCGACAATTAAAACCAAAACTTTGGTTTAAAAACA
>JAQIXS010004401.1:0-15244 GCA_034700785.1 Rossiulus vilnensis
TTTCATTTTTTTTTTTATATATTTTATTTTCCATATGTTGGAATTTTTGTATTATTAGGAGCGAAATGCGCGAAAAATGGAGGGGAATAAAAGGAGTCGCCCCTAATATATATATATAGAGGCGTAATAAGGGGGGGGGTAAGGGGATGAAGGTTTTAGGGGGTTATCCTTATAGACTTTTTATCCCCCCTTTTTCCGTTTTCCCTACACGTTTTATATATGAATGAATTCGAGGCAACGCATTTCTCAATAAGCTTTGATCTAAAATGGTAAAAAGGGGGGGGTAAGGGGTAAGGGGGTACTGATGGTGGACTCGTAAGGGGTAACTAAGGGGGGGAGGCGAATATATCGGACATTTTTGGATTCCGTCGCATTTCGATGGTGATGATGAATTTCTGAACAGGGATTACCGGAGAAAACTGGATTAAGGCTCTCCTATATATATATATATATATATTGCTGGAATTCGGGTAAGGGGGGGATGGATAAAAAAAAGAGAACCCCCTTAATGATAGGACATGGAAATCCGTAATTGCGCTTCCGTACGACCGAATAAAAGAGCATTAAAAAGGCAACGAGAATTTATGGGGTGCCGTGCGGAGCATACATTATTATCATCGTACATACATAGCACACGGGTGCGGGTTCAGAACCCCAATAACACCCTCCTCCTCCTCCATCCCCCCCCCCATAAACACCTCGTAAAAATGGACGTCCAAGAAGAAGGAGGAGGAGGAGGAGGAGGAGGGGGGTTGAGGTCAAAGGTCGGACGAAACTCCGAAATTGCGAATTCTGAATTTGGTTGGTTTTTTTAGGCCTGTTGAGACACCCCCTTAACCCCCTTCGTCCTCCGCAATGAGGCGTTTTTTGGGGGGTTCGGCGGGTTCCAAACCCCGATCTGGGTTTTCGGGTTTTTTTTTTTGTTGTCGTCGCGTGGTTGCTTCCGGGCGCTCCGAAAACGAACCCTTGTCTTCTTCTTCCGGGAACGGGATCACCTGATTCAATGCCCTGGTGGAAAGATCGGTAAGAAAATTCCGGATTTACTGATACGTACTGATATCTGTTTAGCGCTGAGGATCTTAGTTGATACGAACCATCGGTACAAATCAGAATGTCGTTCGTATTGATATCAGTACAACCGCACTAGTGGCACCACTAAGCGTACCGATTGCTTACGTACTGACATCAGTACTGGGTTTTTTTGGGACTCCCACTATCAGCACGTGGACTGGCAGTGCGTGTCAGTAAAACAACTTACAAACCGAAATCACTAGGCGTATAGAGAACTCAACACATTTCCCTCTTTACCGTGAGATTCTGAAACACCCTCTCACCGCTTGGGACTATTTTCACCTAAACATCCCCTTTTCGTTGAAAAAATTTGTTATTCAACTCCGTACAAGTCCGTATCACATTCTCCTCCTAAAATCCCTTTTCGCACCGGATACCTCTGCAGTATGTCCTCTATGCCGAACTGCTCCCCCTTTTTGGACCCACCTATATTTCTCGTGTACTTCACAGATCATCAGTAACATCACAGAGAAAATACGACGCAAGTACCACTATACTGATCTTGAACACTTTAAAGAACTGTTTACCAACATCAATGAGCCTCTGCTCTGGGTAACTTATCGACTAGCACTGAACTACGCTAAAGCCACGGCTCCCCCCCTTACTAATTCGGTTATGAGCCCCAGTAATGACCAACTTAAGGTGCCGGGGGGCAGGGCTCAAACCCACTAAACCTCAACTTAACTAGCCTTACTTTCACAACCTATTTACACATTCATATATTTAAGTAAACGGTCAGAAGGGGTATCCCCCCTTAGCGCCTGGTTCTTCTTCTTCGGCAGTGCGTGTCAGTATATGTGCTGACATTGTACTGACCAGTACGTTTAGTGATGTGGTGTACTGACCACGTACTGATCTTTCCACCGGGGGTGTCCCCCTTACACGCATGTTGGCCTACGATTACGGGTTAGTGAGGTCAAAGGGGGGTACCCAAGGGGGGGGGAGGCTCAGGGTACGTGCCTAGGACGTTAGTCCGTTCAAAACTAGAATATAGTGAGCCATAACCAATCAGAGATGTTCGGATAATCAAGAGATATTGTAGGTTACATGAAAAGGTCAGCTAACACCTGGGGTCAACTATAACCACGAGTTAACCTAAGGGTAACCATTTTACTGCGGGGGATTTTTAACCCAAAGTATAGTACTTAGTATAACCCTTAGTATAGTAAACATGGAGATAACCCGCTGTAGATGGGGAATTCTGGGAAAATTGCATTTATGTTCCAAATCTTTAGGTTAAATCTTTAGGCTTATCGGCTGGGTTAAAATGCTTTTCCTCAGTTAACCAGAGGTGTTTTACCTTTTTTGGTTTTGTTTTTTGGCTAAATTGCGTTGGTGCAACCGGCCCCCTAAAACACTTAACGAATTAATAATTTCACGTAGAAGTATTGATATTTGGGGGTTGATGGATTCCATTTCCCTATCACGTGGCATATATCACTCGCTGCTAGTAAGTAGGCTACTGAGTTGAATTGAATTGAACGATGGATTTAAGCCTTAGATTCTTTTCTTAACCCACCACCAGGTGTTTCTTTTTGGACGAACCTTTTTTCTTCTTTCTTCTTTTACTCACATATTCAAAAAATATTCCCATTAGCTATATATATATTTTTAGTACAAATTTTTTTTAGTAAAAAAACCCAATAATTTCTTATTCCTATCGCGTATATCTATTTTTTTTTGCGAAAATGCTTTTTTTTATTTTTATTATTAGTCATTTTTAAATTCTTCTCAACCCATCGAGGGATTTTCCCTTCTTCCATCATCCACATATATATATCTAAGTAAATGCTAAGGTAGGCTTACCACGTAGCGCGGGATCCCCCCCCCGTAGTCACCCCCTTATCCCCACTTATAACGTATTTCGTAAAATAGAGATTTGCGGGGTTCGAATTTCGGTGTTTTTGCAGTAAAAATTTTGCTTTTTTTTTTCCCCAAAGAAAATACTTTTTATATAAATATCTATAAAATATGGCGAATGTAGCAAAGACAAAACGATTGTCTAGAAGGGGAAGGAGAATAAAACTGTTGTATATAAAAAAAAAGAAATCTGTGAGGATGGGGTACCACATGGAGGAGGCATATATATAAGGAGGAGGGGGGGGCTTCACCCCCCCTATAGAGAGGCTCGATCAACCGGAATCCATGTTTACAAGATAGTGGGGTGAGAGAAATGGTTCCTTTGGGATCAATTTCGGATACGAATTACACGGGCGAGGGGTAATAAGGGGAACCGATCCCCCTTACCCTTAGCTCCTATTTATTATATAAAAAAATAAGGTAAGGAATTTGTGCTCGTGTGTGTGTGTATGGGGGGTCAGTAGGAGACTGACCATCGTAGTGACCACTACTACTACTACGGAGTGAGCTTTTGAATAATTGAAAGGAAAAAAAAAGCTATTCGTAGATTCCACGGATATAAAATATAAATAAAAAATGCATATCGTTGGATCGACCTGTGTGTATATATATATATATCGATATTAATATTAAATAATTGGCGAAAGGATAAGGGGGTGAGGGGGAGGGGGGGGCGGAGGTTCAAAGGTCGTTGACATCCTAGCTCACAAAAATACATTTAACCAGAATTAAATGGCATCGTGTTTTCACGTAACATTGACTTCAGAATTTAATATGACTTCAGATGAAATTCTCCAACTTTCCTTTGACTTTCCCAGGTTTGTTTTTGGGGTGAAATTTCCCAAAATGTTCCACAATGGAATGAAATGATAACAACGTGTACCAATTACTGATATTTTTAATAGATAGGCCCTCTTCTGAGCAGTTTTTATGATGAAAATTTCCCTGACTTTTCCGTGAAAATTCGAAATTTATTTTGACTTTTCCAAGCTACACGTGCCTACTTAAATATTTCGGATTTTCCAGATTAGTGCGAACCCTTAAAAATCATGATACAAAAAAATGTTTCAGACTGGTAAATTTACGAAACTTTAGAAACCACCTTTGCCCATTGTATACATTGTAGTAGTAGTTGTAAAGGGCATCGTTTTAGCTTTGCTTTATTTAGTCTTCGAATATATATAATATAATATAATACAAAATAGATTAATATAATTTTAGACAGAAATTAATATTCCTATATACGTTCTTCTTTATAACCGTTTTCTATATCAATTAATTAATTAATGTACGTACGCTGAAGTAATTTACAGCCTCTGAACGCGATCAGTTTACGGACGCCATTTTGTTGTTGTAACGAGTGGAGGAAAGAAAAGAAAAGAGGTGGCGCTGCGGTCGCCAAAAGAGGGCCATTTTAATGGATATTTCATGCGCTTTTCATGGAGTCTGACGAGATAATAAGAGTGGTGCTTATATATATATATATATATAATATTATATTTGGTATTAAGGACATCAAATGGAATTAAGGGGGGGGGGGGGCGATTTAAAAGCGCTCATCGTTCGCCTTAGCCGCGCTTTTAATCCTCTGCAAATGAGCCGAGAAACGAATAAAAATTCAAATTTCAACACATATAAACGTACTTATATGGATGTATAATATACATGTATAATATACACGCTGGACGAGAAAAGCCGTCGGAAGAGAAAACGACGAAATTCTAGACAAAGAAACGTTAAGAGAAATCGAGAAATTAAACTTTTTAAAAATGTTTTGAATAAAACTTCTAATGTCCATCGTTAAGTGTGCTAACGTAACATTTATTACACGGAATAGAACGTCGTCATTATATATATATATATTAGGAGAAAAACAATTAACTAAAACTTAGTGTATGCGTTGTGCCCTTGAAGAAAAGATCAGTGTTGGGATTATCTCTACTGATGTCAGTATTATAGTGGTTTTATAAGACTACTAATATCAGTATGGTTGGTGATATTATGATAATAATAATAATAATAAGTAGTTTATATCACTACATTCTTTACTGATATCAGTACGTGATCGGTACATTTCTACTGATATCTACCGTACTGATTGATCATACTGATCTTTACACCAGGGTAGGTCAATAATTAATTCTGCAAAAACAATCCATGATTTCATATTTGATCAATGAATTTTACTGTTATTTCTAATCCAATTTTTCAAAATTTTCAATTTTTAATGTTGATAAATATTTATAAAATGTTTAAGGCTAAAAACAAAGGGATTTTCAAACACAAAATTTGCAAAATTGTCCCACTACGGCGTTCCTTTTGATCGGGAAATTTCTCAGAAATGTTTTTTATTTTCGTATTAAATTTGCAGATAAAATCCCGCATTTCAAACCCAATTTTTGAAAATTTTAGCACCGCGACGTTTCTTACATGTTGAGAAATTTATCGGAAAATTTTTTTTCTTTTCGTATTAAATTTGAAGATAAACTCCGGCATTCGTGACCCCAATTCTTCAAAATTTCAAATTTGTTTTAATTGGAAAATTACTCAATTTGTTTTGTTTCTTGTTTGTTTTTTGGGCATAATAAATAGCGAGCTAAAAATCCCCCTGCATTCGTAACAATTCCCCCAAAAAGTAGGTCCTCTGTGTGGGTGCTCCATTGTGGATTCCGTTTCCGTTCATCGCATAACACCTGTTGATTAGAATTACAATTGTGAACGATAAGAGATGGACGTGGAAAATGGAATCTTACACTTATTTTAATTTAAGTGTCTACATCAATTCCACACACACATACGTTCCTCCGTATCGATTTCCTCCCTAAATTTCTACCCCCCTTTTATCTTTCTTTCTCTCTTTGGCACTTACACCCCTCCCGATGCACTGTCCATTCTTCTCTTAATCCCCCTTCCTCTCCTCACTTTTTTTGGTCCATTTTTCTCCCAAACCTGATGGTGGACGTACGGTTGATGTGGACACATATAGATGGACGGGATGAGGATGGGGTCGGAAGGTCAAATGTAGCGATAATTGAGTCTTTCCGAATTCAAAATTTTCGTAAATCCCCGTTTCGCGTCAATACTATTTAAATTTTTTTTTCTATCTCATTCTTTGCTTCTCTATTTGGAGCTTTTCGGACGGACATAAATTCCTATTTCCATCCCCTTCCTCCTAGGATGTAATTTTTCATGGGATTTCCCCTATAAATTCCCCTTTACATCCCCCCCTTAGCTTATTCCTTATTTTGAATGAATAAATATATCCAGACGAAAGCCATATTTGGACGATCGGATGCACGACCCGTGAGGTCAAATAGGAAAACAATAATAAATGTACAAATTGTATTGTATTTGGTACATCTTTTGTGTGGGTGGGTTTTTCACCCCTGTACAGAGCGAAAAATTTTTCAAATTTGAGTTTCAAATCCGGGATTTTCACCTCTAAAATTACGTAAATATTTGCTGTTATTAAGAGAAACGCCGTAGGCGAAAATTATGACAAACTGGATTAGAAATAAATAGTGAAATAAGGTCATTTAAGCAAGAAAATTTCATTTAATGAAATCACGTACATTTTAATTGTATAGGAAATTTGAGATAGGGCAAAATCAGTAAAATTGAATCTTTGAAATTCAGACAAATTCTTAACAAATTTTCCCAACTTAACTCCTGTTTTTGTTTTTGTATTTTACGCAATATAATAAGTTGAATGCAATAGAAATGTATAATACTGTATAACGGTAGACAGACGTTGCGCTAACCTCAATATAAAATAATAATTACATTTAATTTTATGAGAAATTTGAGAAAATTGAAAAATGAAAAAAACGGCATTTTGTGTATGGTTATCGTGTTTTTTTTTGTTCTTTTAATTCACTCCAAGAAGCCTCAAATAATTAGGGGAAACGGTTATGAATTAACCCAAAAAAAAACTCTTGGACGATTATCCGTGTGCATCGTAAAGAATTCGAAACGAAGTTTTTATTTTTATTTTTGTTGAAAATCACACGGAATGCTAATAATTAAGTGTCAAGCATTAAATCGAGTATATTTTTATTTTCGATTGGTTAGGGAATAAATAACACATCATCCAATAAAAATGTGGTGAAATTATCGTAATTGCGAGAGAGGCCTCCATTTTCTTTTGCGCTCATTTCGCTGTGTGTGTAATATGCTTGTTTTTGTAGGCGCCATCGTTAAAAAGCAATATGGCGACCAAAGGTTCGTACGTCATTGGTGAGGGGGATGTTGTTTATTGCGTCTATTCCTCACCCAAGGTCGTATTTTTTTTAAAGTTTTTATTTATTTGTTTTTTATTGTTGTTTGGACATTCGCCAGACAGGCGACAGTGCGCACCCTAAAGGCCTGGGGCCAGAGCGCCACGCTTACTCCTGTGGTAAGGGGCTGTTTTTAAAAATTGCTAGATGTTGATAGACCAATGGGAGCCATTCGGCTTATCGATTACGCCTTCCAGCAACGATAAAGCCACGTGACGCTCAGCTGATGGGCAACCGAATCGTGGACCAGGAAAGAGCAATCGCATCCAATTTGGTCCATTTTAATTTCCATTAGATTCTAGTTTTAAACGGTCTATAGTCGGGGGACTTGAGGGCGGTCATCATCGCGAACTATCGGGGTCAAAATCGTTTTTTTTTTTTCTCAACCCCAATCGACGTTAAGAGGTTTATATAAATTCCTCATCGTAGAAAAAACAATGGACGATGGCGGATTTCGTTTCATTTATTTATTTTATTTTATTTTTGTTAACATTTTTATTTCTACCGTGTGTTTTATGGTCGTCAAGAAACAGGTTTTAATTTTTATTACTATTTTGTTTTTTGGCGAATGTAAAATGTCGAAAACCTGTTTATTTATTTTTGTTATGTGTGTTATTTTCTGCGAATGACGCCAACGACCCATTGGTCAGGTGGCGCCACCGTCGGCTAGTTTCCTCGTGGCGCCCCCTAAATCAACCCCCCCTTATATATATTTTTACGAGTGCTTTGAGGTCGGAAGCTACGACACCCGTATATATGTGTTTATTTGGTCGAAAATACATTTTTTTGAAAATTTGAATTGCAAATTTGCATACGACGATGGGGTTTCTTTTTTTTTTTTTGGTTTCTTCTCTACGAGTGCATTTATATACACAACACACGAACGTAGTTTGGTGTTGAATTGGTTGGGATGAAGAGAGGGTTGTGTTAAGGGGGGTGATGAAGCGCTAGGGATGATGGGTATTTTAATGCCGTACCAAAATCAGAATAAATAAAATATAAAAAAAAAGAGAAAGAAACGTATGTTAGTTTGGGTCTCCGACCTTATTTCTGGATGCTATTACCCATCACCCCCTTTTTATTTATATGCATACGTAACACATCCCCCTTCCTTTCCCCTCCTTAAGTTTAGTTACCCCCTGAAGACGACTTTACTGCAAATGCAATATTTGATTTATGCGTTGCCGCTGAGGTTGGAAATATAAAAATAAAATATATAAAAAATACATATGTATAAAAAGAGAGGAGGAAGTGCTGTAGATGACGTCAGCGGAAGACAGGAAATGCTGTTGCCATTGTGCATTTGTTCGATTCAATTCAACTCAATACCCTACTAAGGGGGTGTGATCCATCAACCCCACGTCATTTATCATTATTCAGCTTGATGGTTACCCTGGCGGAAACCTTAGTACAGACCGGTATAAAACGTGTACTGATATAATTACAGATTTGCTCATGTTAGTATAAACCATACTGATATCAGTAAGTTATGATGGTCACCATTAGTCACCGGTACATTTTCACATTTCACTATTATTGACAAATAGATGCAATTGTTTAAACATTTAAAATTAAATAATGAGGTATCAGTATCAGTACAGATGAACTGATATCACTATAAAAAAATACGATGCCCCGATTTCTACTGACATCTGCATAACCTTACCTAACTGACACACCTGTTAGTGGTCCTAAAAACTGGCATATTTACTGATGTTGTATCCGAACGGATTGATATAAATGGATTTTGAATTTTAAAAGTTCTACCACCAAGTTAGTATTCCCACGCAAACAAATTAAAAAAAAAAAAAAAAAAAAATTCCAATCATTTTGTACTCATTTTGACCTACAATGTACTCGTACTCGTACTGCACCAAGTTTTCTTTTCCTCATATTTTCATAAACCTATGAATGACGTCACTCGCCTTCAAGGTGGTCGAGTGCGTTTTGTGTATTTTGCGTGGTCAGTTAGCGAGTCCGGCACGTGGCCGTTTTTTTAAAATTTTTTTTAAAATTTTTTTATTTTTTAAAAATTTTAATTTTTGTCCTCAATTTTGTTGTTTTTTAATGGCGTCGTTTAAAAACGCGCCGCGTCGCATCACGCCATCTCTCGGATTAAAATTGCAAATGAGGAGCGAATGCCTTAAGGAATACATTTAACAATTGTGTTGGAAGAGTGGGGCCAGGGCCAGGGCCAAGGGTCACACTCCCGGGGTTACGCCAGGGGGCGCCACCGGAGCAAAGACGTATTTATTATTAAAAATATATTAACATCGATAACACGTTTTCTATATTTATTATCATCATCAACATCATATTTACGCGTTGTAAATTGTCTATTTATGTCATTTATAATTATACTGATATCATTATTGTTATTGTATTTTACTCGTGTATTGACTCACTAGTTTCACCCGTTACCTTTTTACGCGTATGTCGGCTTAGGGGGTGGAAGCCCCTAAATGCCATAATGGTTGTCTTTCTTATTAATTCTAATATAATAATAATAATAATAAATAATAATAAATATAATGTCTCTCTAATTGCCGAAACCTTTATCTAAAAATCCTAAATTTGAAACTACTGTTGAAACTTCCGGGACACCCTCTTTAGGGGGTTTTTCTTTTTATTGTTCCCGTGTCCATTCCGCGCATGCTCCGTGCTGCGCCGCTCTCTGACCTCCCCTTGACCCTTTCCCTGCGACGCACTTTAAGCGAATTGCGAAAATGGGGTCGTTAAAACACCCTGTGGTACCTTTTCCTTCCTTCCTTCCTGCCTTCGTTTGTGTGTGTTTGTTTGTTTGTTTGTTTGTTGGTATTTTTTTAAGCATTTCTATCGGAATATTTTGCAAATATGGGAATGACCGAAAGCGGCGGATGATTTGCATAATCCCCGGTATGACCACTTTGGTCAAATGAAAATGAAAACGACCCAATCCCCCTCAACCCTTAACCCCCCTAAACCCTCGCAATAGACCAAAGGAGTCGTTTCACCTTTTGCGCGCGTTGCATTTCGGGATACGGCGAGTTGGCTGACCGGAAGAAACCAACTGGACAAAAAGACGAAAAATGTTTTATTTGGACACTTCTGGACTTCCCCCCCCCCCCCTAAACCATAAAACCCCTAAACTAAACGCTCTCGTTAACATCTTCTTTCCTACCTATTTCAACTATTGCTGAATTTTGTTTTTAACATATTTAAAGTAAACCTTACTAATTAACTTACTGTACTTTAATTATGACATTTTATTTGATAGAAAAAAAAATCTGCTAGAAATTATTGTATTGCTCGTAGCATTCCTAATTTTGAAATGTGTTACATTGAAATTGTACGTGTATGGCACGCCATTACGAAGTGATCACAAATTCTGTTAATCAACATTTAGGTAATTGTATTATATATATAAACTTTAAATATATAAAAGTAGATTAAAAAAAAATAATGAAAAATTATTCGAGGAGTGGTGGTGGTGGGGGGAGAGATATAAGGACGCCGTACGATTTTTCAACCAATCCATGAATCCTGTTGCCAAAATCCGAATTTAACATTTCTTTTTCAATTATTTTAAGGATCCCTCATCATGGCCCGTTGCACGGCACCTCTTTGAGTCCGAATTTCATGAAGGAAGCCAACGTTGGAATCATTGGCTCAGACGGATTCCAAAGAGAAAACTGGTAAGTCCCGCTTAAGTGAATTAAACACATTAATTAATTATTCCTTAAGTGGACGAACGCTTTTTCCTGACACCCTGTACGATGCGATGGCGAGCTGCCCCTCGTTTGCAGGCTTTCTTACAGCGCTCAGCTGCTATCACCCGTAGCCTTTCATCGTTTTTTTAAGGGGCCCTGCGAATAAATATAATAATAATTTTAATAATAATGATAATAATAGTTAATTCAGAAAATAAAATGGCATTGCGGACTGAGAACAACTCTTACACACACCCTAGAAAATATACACTTTCATCGAAGTCAATGCCGACAAATACTTGGGGTAGGAGTTGGCCCCCACTCTAGATAATAAATAAGCAAATCCGCATTCTATTGTTGTCAAAATATAAAATTTAATTCGCTTAGCCATGACGCCTTAATGCTGAAAGCTCCTTAGTTCCAGGTATTCGGTGGTTGATCACACGATAATGATCAACCAAATAAATACAAAAATGCAACAACAATTACAATTGACAATTTATCAAATGTTGAGGCTAAAATCATGGAAATATTTAAAACTAAAATGCGGGGAAATTTCTCTACAATTTTTTTTTGTATCAAATTGCAGACTATAAAATCCCGTATTTGTGACTCAATTTCCCCCCCCCCCCAAATTTTCGCCTAAGGCGTTTCTTTTAATGATCCAAAATATGCATAAAACGTTGGTGGGAGGGGGGCTAAAATCCCAGCTTCGAAACCAAAGTTCGCCAAAAGTTTCATCAAGAATTTAAAAAAATGAAACGTAGTTTGTGCCCCCTATCCCAAAAAGTGGGTCCTGGGTGTATTGTTTGTATTGCTATTGCTTCAACGCCTATGAATTCTTGCGTGCTATTCGTGGTAAGGGGGGATTAGCACCCAGTATCTTAAACCGGGGCTAGTGGTCAGTGGCCATCGGTGTCCGAACGAGTTACCAAACTCTCTTTAACCGCAGTGATTTATGGACGTCCCCCCTCATCACGTATTTCGCTTTCGTCCCACGGAGATCGTGGCTGGATTTCGGAAAGAGGAATCTCGTCGTCCTTTTTTTTTTATACCCTTCCTATACCCTCCACCCCCCCTTACATATCCGTCTTTTGTGCGATTTCGGTCGTCTGTGCCTCGCATACTGATCCACCACCCAAAAATATAATAGTCACTGTGAACGTGGATCACATCGCAAATGTTGCTCAAAAGACTTCAGTTGCCAACCAAACTAAACTCATCCATATATATAGCTACATGCCCTTTTATATCCCATCCACCACCCCACCCTCTACCCTCCTCCTGATCAAGTCCCCCACCAACCCATCCCCCCCCCTTCCTTAACCCCCCTCCTCCTCCTGATCAAGACCAAAATCCCTCTGCATATATGGGGTGCAGCTTTCGTTTGCCGCTCGATGGCGCCACATTTCGCATTGATCAAAGTGCGTTTCGTAAGGTAAACATATTATTAATCCCGCATTGTTTTGCTTGAATTTCTTTTATTTTTTTAACAAAAATCTAATTTAATTTTTATTTAGATAGATGTTGCTTGAATTTATTTTAAATTAAATTAAATTTTATTTAGATGTTGATTAGATAAACTCGCGCGTGTAATCGCGTTGTTATCCAACGACAACAATGCGATTACAAACACTATATTTAAACATCGATAATAATTTGACAATAGAAAACATCGTAAATAAAATCAATCTGCGATTACAATGCGATTCCATCTTACAATTTCGATTTAAATATATTTTCGATTATTTTTTAAATTTTAAAAAGTGGCATCCGTTGTCAAGAGGAATTTCCGGCAATTCATTAAACATCAATAGGGAACATGTTGTACACACGCATTTGTTTACCCATAATTGTTTTTTTTAAATATTTTTTGTCTGAAAATCTATTTGTACTTTTTCTTAGAGTACTTGATTTAGCCTTGCAAAACTCTTTTATAATAATATTAATTTATTACGATTGCATAGGTCTTCAGTCGCTTGATATTTAATATTCGTAATCGTTTATAAAAATCATCAGTTTTGATATTGCTATTATCTTTTAAGGGAATAATTTTAACTATCTTATTTTGAACGTTTTATATATATATATACACACAAATCTTATAAATATTTTTTTCTGTTGCGAAAGCTTACATTTCTAAATCGTATCTTAGAATACTTTCAATCCATGCGTAATAAATATAATATATGACATCATTTTATTTGTCTTACTCAAATAATTCCTAATAATACTAGGCATAATTTTTCTTAATCTGATGATCGAATTCTCAATGCCGTCTCTTTATGTCTCCATTTGCTATCCAAATTATAATTGCTCGATTTATTTTTCTCCGATGTAGAAATGGTCGTCCGCTAAGGGCTTCAGCTCTGGTTTAAAATTTAAAAATGGATCCGTTTATTAGAAATTCCGAACCAGACATCCTAAACCTAAGAGGATCCTAACCAGAGATCCTAAACCTAAAAGAATCCTAATCAGACATCCTAACCAGAGATCCTAAACCTAAGAGGATCCTAACCAGAGATCCTAAACCTAAAATAATCCTAATCAGACATCCTAAACCTAAAAGGATCCTAACCAGAGATCCTAAACCTAAAAGAATCCTAACCAAGGATCCTAACCAGAGATCCTAAACCTAAGAGGATCCTAACCAGAGATCCTAACCAAACAGATTCCTAACCAGAGATCCTAAACCTAAGCAGATCCTAACCAGAGTTAATCAGGTGAAGGATGGGGGGGTGAGAGGAGTATAGATTCCGTTCTTCCTTCACCTATTTCCTTCCCTATTTTCGATTAATTATGCATTTTTAGGCGCCAAACTTAAAAGGGAATCTCTTTAGCGCCATTATGCTAATTTTTTTTATTTATTTTTTTCCCTTTACGATCTTCATTTCCTTTCGCACATATATATATATATGCGTGTACATTTGGTAGTGTGCACGAAGAGAGAGAGAGAGAGAGAGAGAGATATAGAGACTCTCCGATGGGAACGAAACCCGGGGCCGCGAATTAGCGATCGGCATCGCGATCACGTTCCCATTCGCAGTCATCATCATCCTGATCATCGTGATCATCATCATCATCGACGCCTATTATGCCAAATACCTCTCGCTTCCTTCCGTTTCCGTTTTCAAAATGCCCTAATAACGAGAACGACGCTAGGTGGCGCTCGCTCTTCCGCCTTGTAAAAAGTAGGCCTAGAGGCACATAAACTTTGCTGTAAAATACAAACAAACAAAAGGCTGATGGTTTAGACCAGTGGTTAAAAACAACAACAACAATTAAATAAACACGTAAACAAGTGGACGTGAAAAATTAAGGTAAATTAATGCAAAATCGCCCTCCGAATGGACTCTTGAACTTTTAAAAAATTACATTAAATTGTATAGAAAAATTCTAAATAGTGGTTAATTTTAAATTTGACACTTCTTACCAAACTTACTTCAATAAACGTTTAACGCTGAATTTTGACGAATTTCAACTCCCAAGGATTTCTCGATTCTAGAAAATTTCGTGTCACATGCTTTTATAAACTTGATTTTTTTAAAAAAAAATTACTTAAAAAAAGGTCCGAATCAAAGAGTTCGCAGTGTTGAGTCACACTTCAAACTTAAACCAAGTTTCCGATTATTTAAATTGTTTAAAGCGTGACCTAATGATAGCAAAAGTTAAGGCTTCCTGAATCCATGAAATAATCCGTCACGTATGCATACTCGTGAAAATACGTGAAAAATATGGTAAACATGAAGTTTTTGAAAGCTCGTGAAATAATAATGTAATTGATGCAAATTTAAATAAGACGTCGGCATCTGAATTGTGACGTATCTTAAACGAAGACGGCATCTTCCCATAAATCGGTCTCGGGATTATTATCGTTATCAGTACATTCGATTATTAAAATTACAACGGATTAATCATGGAATTACTGGTTGTTCTTATTAAACAGATTCCGTTGCTTTCCAGCAACTGATAGCATAGTTTAAAAGGCTGGACCCAAAGTCAAAGTTTTGTATTTTGTTTTTTTGAAATATCTTATTACGATTCGGTGAGAGCGGCGAAGCATTTCGATTTTTCGTATTATCGCCTTCCGACGCCATTTTGTGGTAGGAAAACACGATTCGCGGTTGTCCTTAATGGAGCGTGTCAATTTTTAACGGCGTCGCTAATTTCTTCACCCCTCGAGCAATTACTCGGCTCTCATCCTCGCACATTATCTTTTTTTTTTTCCTTTTTCATTTTAATATTATTTTCCATATTTTATTTTTCCACATTTCTTAATGCGTTTCGAGCGCCACCTGTTTTCGATCATAACCGTAAAACGCGTTAATCGTCTTTTGGGGGTGTGTT
>JAQIXS010004402.1:0-15238 GCA_034700785.1 Rossiulus vilnensis
TCCGGCTGATTCCTTTTCTCTCACAGTTTCCTGGATATTATTGTTCGCGTTTTGTTAGAAGCGTTTAGGAAAATTCATATAGACATAGTTTTTTTTTCTGACAAGCCTAGTGCTTCACCGTGCATACTGCCATTGTTAAATTCACGACTAATTAACTAAAGATAGCCTGTAAGTTTCGACTGTTTTGTTAAGAATAATGTTGGTATTGAAATGCATGGCTATCATCGAAATCAATGGCTTTGATTAAATAGAAGGGTCAGCTTAACTAGTGCGCGAACGAAGAATCTTATAAGAAAGAAATAATTGCATTAACAATCTGCAACTAAATATCGAATCATGCAATTTTGCGAAAATATTTTAAAAAAGCGTTGACCCTATAAAGATGATAGAGTTTTAAATGCAGCAAGCCAAAAATTACAATAGAGGAGTTCCTGAATGCATAATAACTGGGATGCTCCCAATACCTTTATTCATCTCACAATTCCCGAAATGTCAATCTACATGTAGGCCTATGTCCTAACCAGGAAGTTTCGTTCACCACTCCAGTTGACGCTTCGTTTCGATAACAAACCAGTGACGAATGGATTATGTAACCGAAACTTCACCTCAACTACGTTTTGTGCTCATATTGAATAAAATCAAGATCACATTGTAACAATTTGATTGTCACATTTTCGAGGCCGATTGTATCAAATGTCAGCCGACGCTATTTCAACACATGGCCGTGTGAAACACTTCGCAATACGCACTTATTGATTGTTACAAAACGCATTGACGCACCTAACTTGTTCCTAAGTACAATAATCCCCTCTTTAAGGTGTCGTTAAAAGCAAGAATTTCTTAAAGACTGAGCTAGTTTTCTTGGGAAGCAAGATTGTTTAACTTATGGACAAAGCCTTTAAGAATCATTTGTTTGACGCAAAACGTGCAGCATTCTATTGTGTCTAGGGTAGCTTTAAAAAAACTATAAATGGCGTCATCTTAAATTATTTTGTAGACACTGTTGGGAAATCGCAAACAGCGGAATGCAGGGCACGTTGATTTATTTGTAATCCTCTAGTTCTGCATCCTCTCTGAAAGCTAGCCTTGTCTAACTATGTTGTACGCAAATAGCTTCAAGTCACATTGCATACGAAGGCAAGAAGCTTATGCCCCTATTAACTACACAATCCTTTAAGAACGTAAGGGGTAATCCATAAAGAACATTCGAGGATGGGAATTACGAAAAGAGGACATCCGGATATGCAGTAGGAATTTCCGAACTTAACACGGAAAGAACATTAAAATCTGGGTACAACGTGACTGAAAACTTTACAAACAAATAGTCTGGTTTATTCCTGACTGTGGTTATAATTTATATCAGTATCAATCCGTTGCTTATAAATATAAAAATTGTAATTGATATTATGAATTTGGTTTTAAGTTTTATAATCCACTAGCTCCGCATCCTCTATGAATGCTAACCTTGTCTGACTATGCACAGCATACGACAGCATAGCAGAGTGACAGCGTTTATCCAAATTGGACCGGATATGCGGGAGGTGGATTAATCAAAACTAGATGTTTCAAAATCATGAAAATTGCATTACGTCCTTTATGGATGCTCCCAAAAGCTTCCATAAGATTTTAAAGGATAAGTAAAATTCACAATGAATGGTCATCAGTTGGCTGCAGTTGCATGCACGTTACGAAATCATCAATTGTAAAAACAGTTATTACCCGACGTCCCACTGAAATAATTCCATTAATACTGCTTGGTAGTATTTTTATTAGGAAGATGGAAAAGTTAAGATAAAGGCCCATATCATTTTAGTGATACCTACAGATACACTGAAATGACTGGACTCAGAATCTAGTGGCGCTTCAATGAATATCAATTTCACAACTACATGTACTGTATTTACACGTCTCCCTTCTATGCCTTTGAGGCGGGAGAGGGAGGGGGGTAGAGAAAAGACATCCACCTTCACCCTTCTCTTGCGCACGCCTTTGGTTTTGGTTGCAAAACAGGCAACCATAATCTTGAAGCAAAAACGCACCCACGAGAAAAATGTGGCTGGCCCTGCACAATCCCCCAAAAGAAACTTAAGTGAACGAATAGCACTTACTTTACAGTTGAACTCTTGCTGAGTGTCGATATTTACACATTTGTACAGCGGCCTTTCGTCGAGTTGGTTCAGCAGGATGTAGCGGCCCACGGTGCACGGTGGAAAGAGACCGCATCTTTTGGGGAAACTGGGGGGGCTGGTGGGTTGCAGGTCGGGGGTGAGATGTCCGGCGGCCCGGGTGCCTTCCTGAGGCTTCTCGTCCCCACCACCGCCAATGTCTCGCGTCACATCCTTGACCACTTCCGCATTCCGGACACATTCGCGCTGCTGTTTTAGCCTGGCACGGCGCAGGTCCAGTCGAGGGGGGCGAGTAGTGCTGTTCATGAAGAACAGTCGATGGGGATCGAAAAACAAAAATATAGGGATGCGTGCGAGATGAGGATACTCTTAGCAAAATAAAACTCTAGGTAGGGGCTTCGAAGACACGATCACAATGAAGATATGAAGTTCTGGAAGTGATTGAAAAAAATCGATGACGAATGATACGAATAACTCCAACCGGCTTATTCCTTTAATGACTGGCGCATGGTGTTATCCTTGCTCGGCTGTGGGGGTCCCATTGAAAGACCACTAGAGTCACACTTATTCGGTAACCACAGCTTCCGGTTGCGCTTACAAGGCAGGTGAGAAAAAGTAGTTAGCCTGGCGGCTAATCGTTGGTCCTTCGAAGTGAGGGTTCGGCTTCGTTATGTCGGGGCTTCAATCGTTGGTCCACTGCACAACCATTACTGTCTAGATGCGAAAATGAAACAATTAACTTAATTAGGACCACGTTCTTGGTGGCACCAGCAATGTATGTGAGACTACATGGCTTCGGTTTCTATTACGCAGAGATATTGCTGGCACTCGTGGGTAAGGTGGCGCAATCGCCAGCTGCCATGTAATAATCCAGAAGGCTTTTTCAATGAAGCTGTAATGCCGATGGTGCAATCACGCATTACAAGCAATGTGAAATTCATTTCGCCATTTAAATAAATACCTGGCGAAATGCGCTATGACTGCATAGCTGTCGAATCGTGGGAAAAACAATACCACGAAACAGGAGGTGATTGTTTTGGCTGAACTTAATTATTAAATTACCTGTTAAATTAGTTTTATAGTAATACCATCAGTACATGTAATCGTAATATTGAATCATTGGATTAAATTAAATTTGTCAATGCAAAATAAGATACAGAATAAATGGAATTGGCACTTTAAAACATTTGCATGTGAGGAGATTCTAGAAAGGTTGCACGTGCAATTCACGTGCTCGACCCTATAAACATTTTCAAAAATGATTTTATTTAGAAAGCAGCCAATATACCTTTTGTTCACGAATTGCCAATAAACTTGGTCATATTTTGGCCAAACAATTAATGCATACTTAAAGGTGGGTTCGCGGCCACACACACCAAATTGTGATTGCATCGGACAATTCTTAAACCTCAGGACGAATAAATGAACGCCACGCGTATGAGCGAATAACCTCAAATGTACAAAATGTCCGCATTGTATAAGTATCTCCCACCCCCCCCCCCCCTTTTTTTACGCATCACAACAGAAACTAGGCCAACGGCCTTTTAATTTTACAACAACCACAACAGCGATTTTGTATCTCGGGTGCACCCATGGCCATTGCCTGCTTTTCTTCCCTTCCAAACCGTCGCCAAGCGTTGAGCAATTATCTAATTAGGACTCGGAACCACGTTGTAAGGAAATCAGTTTCAACCCAAATTATCGCGCTAATTCCACGCGGCACATCGCAAATTCAAAATTCGTTTATCAGGCTCATGCTTGCGACTGGACCATCTTGTGAAGATGATCCAATGGGGAGAAAAAATGACATCAGATTTTTTTACTTCGATGTTGAAATGCGATGTAACCGATGACCTTCGCACAAGTGGCAATCGTACACGTGGCTAAAATTATACAGCGTGGTGCTAGTTGAATGAAGCTCGCATAACGCACTATTGGTAAATTTAGATTTTCAATTTTGTAATTAAAACCACGAACTTCGTTTCATTACTAACATGTACAGTCCATCGCTGCCAAACTAAACGAGTCCGCCCACTCATGGCATCTTAATTGGTATATGTTACCTGTTAACTGGGACTAATATTAGGACCATTAAACTGAATTTGGGCACAAATCGCGAGTTAAAAATGTATTTTGATCTGCAGGTAAATGTTGAATTTAAAATCGGAATAGCCTAGTCAAGTTTTATTAACAATCAATTTTCCGGTGAAAAGCCTCAGTAAACCATTTGCATTTTTCGGACATGTGCATGTCTTCATCCAATGCGATGTTCTGAGATGAAAGAGTTGCAATAATAATGTTTTGCATAATTTGTTTGAAGCACGATACATTTTCTATGCAATTGATGCGAATGTATTGCATTGTATTTTCTTACTGTTCTATTATACGAAATTAAAGAAGAATTTTATCCTGAACAAACATTGTTCAGAAAACGAATTATTCCGATTTAAATCGGTTATCTACTAACAGGAAAAAAATTAATTTTAGTAAAAATGCTTTAGGGATGCAGTTTCTTTGCTGACAAGTGTAAAGGCCCATCCTGAGCAATTTCGTTTGGATGATGCAACTGAGGGCCAACGAGGCCGGAACAACCAGGCCCGTTAAACGGAATTTGACACAAATCACGGAACTATACCCTGAGCAATTTTATCTGGGTGATGAAACTAGATGAAACGGATGACCTCAATTTTCGCCATCTTAAGAGAATGCTTGTCAGTAAGCTTATGCAACAATGGCATACCTTGCTGCTTTATCCCCTCTCCCTCCTTACACATGGGTGATGAAACAAACCGACTGAACTACGCAATAAGTCATTTAAGTATTTTCAAATTAAAACAGAAAAAATGCCATATCGGACATAATCTGAAAGGAATACGCTTATGATGAACACCAGTTACATTACTGGCCAATTGGGATTAAATCTGGCATGCTCTACAAGCTCTCGAAATAAACGATTTAGAGCGTTCCAGGTGTGAGCAACGTAGGTCTATGACGCGCTATGAGCCATATGGCATGACTAATAAATGTAAATCCAAATACGAAACGCATTAACATATCTCGGAAATTACGTTTGAATTGTACCATATATTTTCAAAATAAATAATGACGATAGATTTCCTGGTGCCTTTGTCATCAAGATCGCAATTATGTTCGTATTAAAACTGGCCAGTAGTAAATGTAACCTACCATAATTAAAGGTTATAAAACGATTCCCAAATAATTAAATATTGTTTAATAGTAGAACTACATTTACGACCAAAGAAACCGACCCACCTAAAGGTATTAAATGTATTTTGTTCATCAAGCATATCCACTTTAAAATCGGTATGGTTCATTTTGTCGACAATTTATTGCACTTCAAATTTAAATGTGGTCAATTTCACTACAATTTCTCCTGAGAAAAGCATTAACGTAACAGTAAACCATTTGCATTTTTTGGGACTAACAGTAAACCATTTGCATTTTTTGGGACATCTGCATAGCAAAACCCCTTTGATAATAAAAGTATTTCTGCAGGAAATGTTCTGGTTTATGAGTTTCAATGATAAAGTGCTGCATAAATTGTTTGAAGCACGATACATTTTCCGTACAACTGGTGTAAATTTATGGCATTTCATTTTCAGGCTATTCTCCTACGAAATTCAAGAGGAGTTTTAGTCAATTTAAATGCATTTAAAAGTGCTTTAAATTGTTCACAAAGTGAGCAGCTTGGATATCTACTTGCCGAACAAAATGCATTTTTTAATACCTTTAATTGGCAAGAGAAAATGGAAATAATTTGTTAATGACAGAACTCCATAAAAATGCCAATCACCGCTTCTTCATCGCAACATTTTTCAAAGTAAAAGACAAGACAGCTTCAGCTTAGTAGTTTTCCAGTAACAACGCATAGATAATCAACCGAGCTTCTCCTACCTGGAGCTAAGACAGGAAGACATCCTCTACCTTCTAGAACTTGCTGAAATGATTTTTTTTTACTTTTCAATATGAATGAACACTGCCGTTCTATTTATCGTAAAAGAGCACGCAGTTTTCCCGACCTCAGAATCAGTATGACAAATCGGTTAGCTACTTAATTAAATTACTCAGCGCATAGATGTCTTCCAGCCTTCGTCATCATCAGCGGTTCAATTGCCACATTGATGGCAGGCTGCGATTAAAATGTAACCGCTCCAAAACCTCGACTGGAAGATCGCATTCGAAATCGGGCGAACAAAAGGGATTCAGCATTGAGCTTCGTTAAAAAAAATTAAGTGGAGAGAGAGACAAGCAGAGACCATATGTTGTCAAGAAGGGAAGCCATTGCAGGAATACGGCTAACGTCCTTTGTGCGGAGGAAGCTATGTCCACGTAGGCCTATCGCAGATCGAAAAAAGCGCTGCGAACAGGGGGGAATGACAAGATGAGAACGAAATGGTACTCACGCTAGTGCCGCTCTCTTCTCCTTGTTCCTGAGAGAGATGATGAATCCGTGCCGCCGCTCTCCAATGGTCAGTGCACCTCGGACCCAGGACTGGCCACTAGCCGGCCGCGTCCGCTCAGAAACAAGCAGCGAAACCGCGTCCACTCGCCATTGTGCAACGAGAGCCAGAGACTCAGAGCGAACAGCCGTCAGCCGTCAGCCGAGCGCCGAAGCTCCCCTCAATGACGTCAATGCACGATGACGACGGTGACGTCATGACGCAACCTCGTCCACACCTTGCGCAAACGCTCGTCTAGGAAATACCGTGATAGGGAGAACAAACTTGGCCTCAGGCTGAGTTCGCTTTTCTGGCACATTCCATCGCAACTCTGATCTCACAGGCTCTCAGCTTTCGGGGCTCTGGCTCCTCTTGCGCCATGATACCACACACGCTCATCATCATCGTCGGACCAGTTCTGGGCACGCCCAAAAAGCACGGGCGGCACGCGTACCACATGAATGACACACTGGATCAAAGAGAATTTTGGCACGTTCAGCCCTTCAAAAAAAAGGGAGATGCCCACCATACATAACATAAAATTGAAATAGAAGAAGTATGGGAACGTTCATAAATGACGTTCCTTTTTTTTGGGGGGGGGGAGTCCAAAAATAGTTTTTTGCATGACGTCATTTAGAATGAAAGGATTTACATGCAGGTCTTTCTAAAAGAAATGTGAATATTATGTTAGTATGCATGTAGCTTCTTTTGTCATTTTGCTATGTATTGTAAGTACTAAGTTGTGTATGTAAGGTAGACTTACCTTATTGATCTTGGATATTTGTTTCAGGAAGAAAAGAAAATGATAAATACATGTATATGAAAATGAACATGAAAAATCTGTGATCTCCGATGTCCATCTTCGGAGGTTTCATTGATACGAAAAACCCGTTTTCTGAGGTCGCACGGGACATCACATAGGCCTAATAAAAAAACTTTTTTGCTTCAACTACTTATTTAAATTGCTAAATTATTTTTTATCCCAATGGAAAATTGGTTGTTGACTAGGGTCTGAGTTATCTTTTATAATTTGAAAATGTCTTATTTATAAAAAAAATTAAATAAACTTGAGAAAAAATTATGTGTCCTCCGATTATGGAATGTATAGGGTGTAAAAAAATTAACTTTTGTAGGACGTTTTTTGCGGCGTTTATAGGGGTGGAGTGTCATAAGAGCAAGAGTGAAATGCTGCATTGAGTAAATTTTTCTACGTCAGAATTACATAACATTATTCAAGGGCGGTTCCGTTTTTGAACACCGCTTAAATAACGTACGCTGAATTCATTTCCTTTCTTTTTTTCCCTCTGTTATAATAGATTATGTAAACCAGTTTACACACCGTTACGACAAAGATTGAGGATTTGCAATTGTTATAATTTATAACTAACACTCTTTCAACAGACAACTTTTAAAATTTGTTAAATGATAGAAAATACTCGAAAACACTGCGTCCGAATTTTCATAGCACAAATAAGCTATTTATCACTAAGTTGTTGATTTAGCAAAACCAGATCATTTTGAAAAAATTATCACAATCTTCTTGGATATAAATAACTTTCGATTTCTACTGTACTAGTTTACCAGATTTTTCCAGAACGTCTTGAAGAAATACAACTACGCATTTTCTCGATAAAAAAACCTTACAAGAACGATTACTCAAAGCGATACGCATAAATTATACAAATCAAAGGATCTAATTTCCTTTTCCGAAAATAATGTCCAAAAATAGACCAATTCTCGTTCGTTTTATTACAAAGTCTATTCGGATCTCGCAATTGTAGAGAGTTTTGAAATAAAAGCTTATAGTATTATGGTCCCGCAGCCTTATTTATTAGATATGATTAACGAAATCCACGCACCCTGATACACGCTTTAATTTAATTAAAATAAAGGCGCAAATAGGCCTACTGCAAAATGGCGAATGTTAGAGATTAAACTAAAAAACACCACATGATATCTATTTCATGTCCTGATGCAATCGGTAAACCAATACAATACGTCATATCAAAAATTCACAATTACGTGTACAGTATACATACGTTTCGAGATTATGATAAGGCAAACATTGACTAACGTAATACTATAGCATTAACTCACTACGGGTACATGTTCGTCTTATCAATCGTGGAAACAAAACCAGTCAACAACTGGTATGCAATTAAGAAGATAAGGGGAAAATACAGCGCTGATCAAACATCGTAGAATGATGCTTGTGATTATAATCACAACCATTCAAACAATCTTATGCTACCTAATTACTGTATGCTGCACTGTACAGTTTTTGTATAAAATGTATAATTTTCATGTTCGCTACCGAATTACACTGTATACGGCAGCAAAAACGGTCAAAAAGGGAACAAAACATTAGAAAACAATTGAGAAAAAAGTTAATTTTTAAACCAATTTGTTTATTTAAATGTTGACTAAAGTTGCTTAATTTGGCCTGCGGCGTTCCCTCAAATTTTTATAAAAAATATTCTGGATTTTCAAAAAATATAGCCCATGGCGTTTAGTTTATTTGTAATACACTGTATTTTTAAACAACATTGTTATAAAACCCCAACTTTTATACAGATGTTAAATGAATTCCTCCCTTGCCCAGCAGTGTCCATTTTTCGAAGACCCCATGGACATCCTTTAAGGATGACCCCAAACCTTAAACAAACACAGCATACCGCCCATAAAAAGGGGTTTGTTTAAGCATAAAATTTTGCAAAAGTGTGCGTAATTTTACAAGTGTTTTCTGGCAAGTGCACATGTGTTTTGCTTGAAATTTATAGCAATGGGCGATGCACAATACAATCATTTAAAACGATCGTTTTAATCATGTGGCGCGATAGGTCCATGTCTGATTCAACTCAGGGGAAATTCCCTGATGGCAGTGCTACAATATATAAGCACTGCAAAACGATAGGCCGCTATCATGAATCGTGCGTTTTGTAGTTTCGCAGGTAAGTTGAGTTTCGTTAACCTTGGGAAAAATTTGAAATTAGCGTCTTTTTCAACTTTGGATAAAGCCATTTTTGAGTAATATGCTACCGTTTTCCCTTTAACGATTTCTTCATAGAAAAACGGTCGAAAATTTACCATTATTTTACGAAACGTTCGCCCACAGGTTTTTATTAGTTATACAGCGATTAGCATTTTCATGAAAACTACTTCTATTTTGACTTTAAAAATGGATCATTTATACCCCCGCAAAAAAATTAAAATAGTAAAGACGCACAGTGTAACAATTAATATAATCGATGAACTTCGAAAATTAGGATTGCCAATAAGGGGAATGACAGCAAATGTAAATTTATGAAAAATGCATTTTCAGCAGATATCAACGAAAACAGTGCAAGAAAGTCGCGAGAATGTCTGGGAATCAAAATGTTAACATACGTAAGTAATTTTGGTAGACATACACTTACGTAAAATGACCAATTCATTGACAATAAATTTGGATGTAATTTGATGCTGATATGATTAAATGAAATTAACGAAGACAAAATGGAATTTGATTAAAAACAGCCCACAGTGCTATCAGATGCGCTGGATTCAAGGAACCAGGAATTGAGAAATCGACTCCCGCCTCGAACTTCCAGTCGAAACTAGGGAATGTGCCAGACCAGAGTTCCTTCTCTAAATTGCAAAGTGCTGGGGCAAAAGGTAAGCATTTTGATAAATTAAATTGGTTTCATTGGCAGTGCAATATATCTGATATATATATTTTTTATATCAAAACAGGAAGTCCTTCGGTTACTGTTGCCAAAGATGGCACTGTACCAGGCGCCGTTCTCAAAAAGTAACCCAATTGACATAACCATTGCTGTTCAATAAGTAATGTAGAATTGTAATCGGAATTCAATAAAATCGTTTAAAATATTTAATTGATGTGTACACGTAGTCTTGATTATTAAAGGTAATTTATGGGGTGACAGTTATCAGGCAAGGAATATTAAATAATCCCAGTTAAAATGCTAAATGTTGGCTTTTTAGCATTTTTCAATCATATTTGAGCATATGAAATTAAAAAATTTGTAAAAATAAATAACAAAAACGGTAGCTATGAATACTTCAAGCTAATATAAATGTTATTAAACTATAATAATCAAATGCAAGTATGGATTAAATAACTGAACAAATTGTTTTTACATTCAATGTAATCATTATTCCTGCACTATTCTGTTAAAATCATTTCGTTATTTCATTTCAAAATTTTGCAATCATTCATTAACAAAAGGCAGAAATGGATGGCAGTAGCTTTAAGTCATACGTTTTATTATTTTCTTTATTTATAAACGCCATTTGCACGCAACAATACATCTTAGGACGTCAACCTGAGACATAATTACTATCGTGATTCAGAAGGCTTCTCAAACGGAAACGTTTATTACTAAAAGGAAGTTGGATACATGATTTAGTAAAGTATAACCAGAAGTGAATGGATGAATGGGAGCGAAAACATCGTGAGACAGTGACGACATCGTGGGTTAAAAACCTCCTAAAATAACTTTCTATAATATTAGGACAGGGTCACCCATTTCAGTTTTCTATGGCGATATCCAGTGTGGTGAATAATTTATTCAACAACAAGCAGCAGTTAAAGCGTATTCATCAAGCTATAAACCAGGAAAGCACAAGCCCTTAAAACCGAACGCACTTATCTCAGTTATTTGTCTAATATTAAAACGGCAGGATGATGCATGACGCCAAGACCTATTTTTGCAACTGGTTAGTCAGAAGCAGTCTACAAATTTGGTTCTTTCACCTCCAGGCGGCATGCCAGTTTAAAAAATGACTCGGGTTTTCCTGACTAATTTCCCTTTAAAGGATATCCCAAAATATGAATGCAATGAACTTGAATCCTAAATTTCATTAAAACGGAGCAACCTCTTATTACATTGCACAATATAATTTAGATTTATTTGTACTTATATACAATGTGTTGCGTACAGCCCAAATTTGCATGTGCTAATTAATTTATTCTATGGTTTTGAGCTGCATGTGCTATTATTTTGAGTTGTATGCTTTCTTGATGCACATGCAGCATGCTTTTCTTGCATGTGGAAAACTCTTTAGTGTTCCAGCAGACATTGATGTAAACGGTTGCTTATTTTTAAGCTCTTAAAGTTGGGAATTAGTCTTCGAAAAATCAAGGAGTGCTCAAACGCAAAGTGTGAATGGTAGTTTGCATTTTGCCTGCAACAGGCATAGTAAGTGAACCAGCGTAGCTAGCATGCTAGGGGCACCCTATCTAAATAATTAAATATTGCAATTTCTAATCGTCTGAATGCAATTAAATACAAATTAATATTGTTAAAGTAATTATTATCGCATTTCGAAATTGTAATTGGCTATATTTTCTGTAGAAAATAAACGTTATTCACTGTGATTTTTGCAGTTACATGTCAAACTTAATGAAACTCGTGTATCGCTTTTCTGCTGTCTCATACCTCTATAAACACTCAGCTCTTTTCGAATTTCACCACTACTTTCGTTCTCTAGCCTGTTCGTAAGCATCACCGCGCACCTCGCTCCTCCATGCATCATTATAAACACACCTTTGCTAAATTTATTCTTCCTGGGTGGAAATTTTGGTTGTCCACTAGCCAGGGTTCAGTTCAGTTCAGTTTCAAGGCCAGATTTATATCCCGATTTGCAGTGTGGTATGCAACAATGCGGTATTTTAAATTTACATTGACGATTTTAAATATTGCTAAATTAGGGGAAACCTAGCATGCTGCTATTAGCCTGCTCAATCATTTCAAAATGCCTCATTTATTTATGAAAAATAGCATTTCAAATGTTAGAAGACCTAAAACTCCTATTTCCAATTATTGTGATTGTGTTTTCACAGGCATATATAAAGTCATTGCATTAATTTTATGTTTAAACGCTTAAAAAGTAGAAATACAAAGATGAAACACACTACACAAAATGTCACTAGTGACATCATAAATGCGTGACATTTTCAAGGGGTTTTCATTGATTGTAGTTATATTTTCGTCACTAGTGTCACATTTTTAAAGGGGTTTTCAACGACTGTTACTGTATTTTCGCTAGAACCTACGATGTCAATGGGAAGACAATTTGGGTGTTTTTTACCACAGGGATGGGCAACCTATTTTTTAAAGTAGCAACAACAGTGCGAATAAAAAGTTAAATTTCCCGCACTATATACCTGTAGTTTGCAAAGTTTAAAATTAGGCACGCAAGATCTAAAAAAGTATTGAAAATAAATAAGCAAGTAAACAAGTGAACGTTAAAAAATATAATAACAGTAGCTTTGTCTGACAAATCTATTCAACTTTTGGCTGAATATTCGAGCTCGGTGGATATCTTAAATCGGCTTCCAAATGATCATCAGAGATTCTTGAACATTAAAAAAATGCAAGGCGACAATGCAAAATTTGACAGTTTTAGCAGCAATTTGTTGAACATTTTGCGTCAAACTGATTTTGATTCAGAAGAGTCTGAATCAATGAATTCGTATGTGAACATCACTTTAGCACGTTTTCACAAATTTTAAGTATGAGGGAGTATGAGGGAACTGAAACCGCAGATGGTTGCTAAAACATTTAATTTTACATAACTAACATTCCACCATAGTCTGTAGTTCACCAATAAATTAATCTATGACAAAAAATGCTAATTTAGTAATTATACATGTATATATATTTATGTTTTTTTTTGCTATTAAGTTATAGAGTATATTTTTAGTTTCTTGAATTATTTGATACTAACATTTTTGCCACTTATAACAAATGTTTAAGCTATATTCTGATGCATTCTTGATGGTGTATTTATTTAAGAATGCAGCCCATTCTTTCAAATATCCTTTAGCCTCATATCAGTCTTTGCAATTAAATTTTACTTAAAACCTTAAAAATGGGTCTCATTTAATGGAGCACTATTTTTAATGGAATGGGCACTATCCTAGAAATGGAAATAGCACTATATCTTGTAAATGAGCACTATTATTAACTATTGCTCAATATATAGTTGAGCATTATTTTTTGAGCAATATTTAACGTAAACAAGCAAAATATTAAATTAACCCAACCTGATCTAATCTAATCTAACCTAACCTAACCTTACCTTACCTTACCTAATCCAACCTAGCCTAACCTAATATTGACGTATTGCTCACTTAATATTACGTTAGTGCTCGATCATTATTTCGTTAGTGCTCAGGTAAATTAATATAGTGCTCAACTGTAGTGCTCAAAGTTAGTGCTAAAGGAATTTTTAGGATAGTGCCCATTCCATTAAAAAAGTGCTCAATAAATTAACACCGCTTAAAAATGTATTACTTGCCAGCAATGAATTTTCTGTTTTTTGTAACTGATTTATAATATGTATTTGAAATTTAAATGCAACAAAAAATAAATAAAACAACAGTTTATGCTAAACATGAGCATGTCAAAACCTTGCTAAAACGTTTTTACTATTTTCTGGGGGAAATTTAAATAAATTCAAAGATTTAACAATTTTTTTATGCAAATGTTACAAGTTATGCACCAATTTTTTTGGATGGAAAAGTATGTAAATTTTCTATGTAAATTAAAACTAGCACACACAAAATGTCACTAGTGGCATCATAGATGCATAATATATTGTGAAGGGTTTTCATTTATTCTAGTAGCCTTTATATTCGTCACTAGTGACATTTTTAAAGAAGTTTTAAAAGCGTTCTCATGTCATTTTAATTTTATAATTTTATTAAAACAAGAGTAGCAAGTAATAAATAGCAGTAATACAACCTAAAAAGATTGATACAGTCACAGAATAATTGAAATACGAAGCATCATGCAGTATCGTTTCACGAAAACATTGCTGCGCTGGTCGAAAAAGGTGGGCCCGAGTAGAGCCTAAATGCATGATCTTGTTATAAGAGAGTAGACAACGGGTGGCATGTTTTTAATTGGCTGGCTGTGTCACGTGGCAAAATCCGCCTATTCTTACTTTTTAAGAACCAAATAAATAAATTGAAACGTAAACATTTGTCGAAATAGATTCCCTTTATTTTATGTGTAAACGTTTGACATAAAATATATAGAAAGTGTAAAATAATGCCTAACTTATATAAAGCCAAATGGCCTAAAAATGGCGGCCTCTCTACTTCGCCCTGCCCATTAAAAAGCGTGTTGTCTATGGCATCCGCTCTACTTCGCCCCGTCCATAAAAGCGTGTTGTCTACTCTCTTATAACAAGATCACGCATATATGCTTTCTAGGCCCGAAAAGATTGAGGCGCCACCTAGAGGGAGCAGGTGGCAGCAGCCCAAACTTTACTTAAGAGCTGGGAGACCAGTAGTATATAGTGATCATGGTGTAGGCTATAAATAAATCTGTTTGTCTGAAAACGTTTTGCATTCTTTAGTCAATGCTGCATTACATGAATGGCCAAAACGTTTCTGAACATCCAGCAATTTATGTAACAATATGAGCTGATAATTACCATATTGATAAATAAATTAACAGGTGTATGAAAACGTTCAGCATGTATTTCAATGTTTTTTAATATACTCACATAATTCAGTATCAATACATTTTTGTTTGGAGTGGCGCACGTGGCTTTAATACTACGTTCAGACCGAAATTTCTGAACGCGTTCGGCTGCCGAAACGGGTTCGGATTTTGCGGTCTAGACAGTGTCAGTACA
>JAQIXS010004403.1:0-15238 GCA_034700785.1 Rossiulus vilnensis
ATATCACCGACTGTATGTGCGTGCTTTTTGTTGCCGCACACACGTGCTCTTATGTCAAGGAACTGGTTGAAAGAGTACACGCCATTGATGAGATCCGTACTTTCCAAACGAAGGACAGACAAGATATCAGAGCCACCAACCCATATAGACATCCAAGTACCGGGCCACTTCTGCTCAACTTTTCTATCTTTTTCTCGGTCTATTTACCGAGCTGTTCACACCTTATATAAAGGGGGTCTCAAGGACTTGCACCCGTCCACAAAAAGCGTACCCAGGCGAGCAACACAAGCTTAGCTGGGCACTAACAAATGATGGAACAAGCTTACAAACCCGAAACCAGCCTTTTAGCGCGAGCAGCACAGCCACGAAACGCTTTAATCTAGGCACCGCCGGTGTCAGTGATGACAAGAGACGTCAACCCTGGAGCCCCACCCAGGAGCTGGCAGCGGTGCCGCATAAACGAAGGACAGTAAGAAAGATGGTCAAGCGACAGCTGTCCGCAAGGATGCCCTTCTTCCAAACAACAACTCTGGTATTCCAGCCTTCAATTTCCGCAAGAAGAACCCATCAGACATGGTCTGCTACCGCTGTCGCCAGCCTGGCCACGTCTCGTACGATTGCCCTGAACCTGCTTCGCCTGGTAAGAAGCCTCTTCGTGTTTAACTCTCACTGCACGCAGAACCATTCAAACCCGCAACCACCGGCACATCAAAAACTTCAACACCGAAACCAAAGACAATGCAGGCTGCTTCCATTACCTGTGCGATTCCGACACGCCCGACTATCTCTCGTCCCCGTAACCATCGCTGGTCACACAGTTGTCGATGCCTTACTAGATTCCGGCTTGCACATTACCGTGATTTGCAAATACCTCGTTCAGAAGGATGCAGCCATATACCCATGGCAAGGTAACAACTTACAGGTCACAGGAGCTACGATTACTCCATCGGAATGGTTTACCGGTAGAATCCAACTCGGAAAGATAGACCACATCATGCCACGCATCGCTATTTCTGATCCATTACCAGTCGCTATGCTGCTTGGTAAAGACTGGCAATACGAAGTTTAAGCCCGCATCGTACAGGAACCCAACGGCGCCATCTGCATAATGACACCCACAGCCACGAGGGAATTTTCCTGCGTCTCATTCGGTTCTGGCACCATCGGACGCATCGTTCACTCTCGTTTTTGCTCAGCTCCGCTTTGTGAACCTCGTGCTTCGTCACCAGTCACCGGTTGCTCTGCTCAAAAAATCATAGCCGTCATCACGCCGACCTTGCAACCATCTGACACTGATCAAACAAACTCGATCAACACCATCGTCGACATCCCTTCATCTCCGACCGACATTGTTAACCCTGTAACTCAACTCATGCCTGCGCAAACCGCCGCCATCTATGCCCTCCCCGAGGAATTCGCTGACATTTTTGTCGACCTTGACGCAGAGATTGGTCTATTACCAGACTTCGAAATGGAAATCTATCTCACCGATCCCACACCTATCTGGTGCAAGCCATACAAAGTAACCGTACCTGACCGCCAATTCATCCGTGATCAAGTCAACGAATGGCTCGACATGGGCATTTGTCGCTATTCCAATTTGCCTTACGCAGCCCCGTGTTTTGTTGTGGATCAGCCTTTCCACGATAGCACTTTACGCCACGTTGTGGTCGATTACTCCCATACCATTAACAGCGTTACCGTGAAGGACCCTTTTCCCATCGACAACATGGATGACATGATATCCAAACTCGCAGGAAAATGCTACAAGCCGTTAGTCGACATCCGCCGTGCCTTCCTCAACATTCGCATATGTGAAGAGGATGTTCACAAAACTGCTGCAATCACACCTGATACTCACATTAAGTTCACACGCGTCACGTTTGGCCTTACCAATGCGCCCGCAACCCTCGTTTGAGCACTCAACATTGCTTATGCACATCTTTTGGCCTTAGGACTCGCCAAATACGTCGATGACCTAGGTGCAGGTCACAACGACTTTAATGAACACTTATCATTTCTACGCAAATTTTTCGAGGCTACCCGTACTTATTGCCTCAAAATGGTTAAAAGAAAGTGCATATTTGCAGCCGACTAACTTAAGATTCTCGGATGGATCATATCCTCCACAGGGCAAACGCCTGAACCATATCGCATTACATCAAATACCAAACTTTACACACCGTTCACGAAGTCCCCAGTTTCTTGGGGTTTGCTAACACCATGTGCAAGTACATCTATGGCTTTGCCAACATCGCCGCTCCGCTCAACCTTCTCCTTCCCAAACAAGCCACATCCTACACACTGACTCGATTATCGCAGGCTGTCACCTTGGACACCAAACAACAAGGTGCACCAACCTTTGTCAAAACTAATGCCTCGTATTCCGGCCTGAGGGCATGCCTTTTGCAGACTCACCAAGTTGAGCGACGCATCATCGAATATGCCAGCCGCGGTCTTCATGATGCCGAAACCCGGTACCACTTCAACGAATTGAGGTCACTGCCGTTCATTGGGCCTTAACCGTGAAGTTCCCTTTTTATCTCATTGGAACCTCTTTCACGTTGATCACCGACAACTTCACCACCGCTTAGGTGCTAAACAAAGCTAAGCTTAACCGCAAGTTTGCAGGCTATGCTATCGACCTGTCACCTTTCGACTACACTCCGATACATCGCCCTGGAAAGGACAATCACGTGGCTGATCACCTCACCCGAAACCCGGTAGACACGTGCCTCACCGTCGTTACATCGCCTGACTCACGATTATGCCTCGCTCAACATGTCGACGCTTTCTGTCAACAAATTTTATGCAAGATCTCTGACACTCCGCCCACGTTGCATCTTTGCCAGATCGACGAATCGTACTCCGTCGAAAACGACATTCTGCTGCACAAGTCTGTGACCCATGGCAAAACGACCAAGTGCATCATCGTAGCGCACGCCTTGCATTCTGCTGCCTTGAAACTTTGCCATGACGACGCCGGACACTGCGACGCTCGCAAAACTTTAGATCATATCAAAGCACACTTCTGGTGGTCCACCGCTTGCAAAGACACCAACGTCTACGTTCGTGGCTGCAACATATGCCAACAGGTCAACCGTCAAACTTCTTCTGCCTTTGACATGTTGGGAAACCGTCCTACACCTACCATGCTTTTTGAGGTCATCTCCGTGGATCACCTCAAACCACCAGCCACAACCACTGGCAACCTGTACCTCATTGTGCACATTTGCCACGCAACACGCTACTTGATCGCTACGCTATCCACCAAAACCGCTTCCGATGACGTAATCCACGCTCTAGAACATCACATCATCTTCCGCTTTGGTCTTCTGCTGACCTACATTTCCGACAACGGCACTGCTTTCACCAGCAGAAAGTTCGTACTAGCCTTGGAAAGATACGGGATTCATCACTCACTCACGCCTGCTTACACTCCACAGGCCAACGGTCTCGTTGAACGCGCTAACCAAACGATCATCGCCACACAGCAAGTTTGCCAACCAGCATCCCGGCGAATGGGATTCGCTTCTGCCGAATGCCTTGTTAGCAATCAACACCGCCACCCAGAGAAGCAGCAGGATCTCGCCGTTCTTCTTGCTCCATGGCTAAGCTCCACGTTTGCCGCCTAACGAAACTCGCCTTGGGGCTGTCATCGATGACACCAGCCATCTAGAACAGGTCTTAAATCTCGCCGACATCTGCGGTACTTCCGTTGCAAACATCACCCAACAACACATCGCTAACAAATGCTGCTTTGACTCCAACCGACTCGAAAAACCCTTCTCACCCGGAGACATCGTGTGGCACGAGTGGACACAACTCGTCGACGACAAAATGACACCTCGCTACAAAGGTCCTTACCGCATCATCAGTTGTGTCGGTGACGTCTGCTACCGCGCCGAGCACGTTACAAAGCCCGGCACGACCAAAGTCGTCCACGTTCAAGCGCTCCGTCCTCGCACTGATCGGCCCAGTCTGGATGACCCAGGCGAGGCCACCTTACTTACCGATCCTCCGTTAGACACCAGCGCCATGCCCTCGCAGCCTACACCCGCACCTCCCGTTCCACGGGACCCTGCGGCCACTTCGATGGCCACTTGCTCGTCCTCAACGAAACGATGTCGTGCTATCACTCCATTTTTTGCCTCTCCATTAACTGGGGGCGACACGTAAGGTATATTACATGTACTGTCCATCCTGCCCTTTACCATCATCTATGCCCGCACTGCCACCCTCCGTTTACTTTCATCTCTTTTTCCCTCCGGCCATCTTGTCCTTGTACAATAAAAACACGTCCACATACTTTTTCGCTTCTAAGTTTGTTTGTTTTTCCCCTTCGATACGTTACACTATCTTCTGCCTTGGGCATCAGCAATTCAATTCGCTGTGGTTCATGATCACGAACATAATATATTTTTAATTTACTTACATGCACAGCAAACGGATGGCTTTAGCCTGCTCCACATAGTATCACACAGGCAGGATTAACAAGTTGCACGATAATGTAGGGGCCAGTAAAAGGTGAGAGCAGTTTAGTTCCAGCAGCCGGTATGGCCTCACTATGGAATAAGACCTGGTCCCCCACTCAAAACATTTTATCAGAATAGTTTAAATTATAAAGTATGCTTGCGTCGCTTTGGCTTACGTGAAAAAATCTGTGACCATTGTTCGTATCATAGAAAACCCAGGGATGCATAAATCCACACAAATGGAGTACGCCAGGGACAGTGACATTAAATTTGGTGGTGCCATGGTAACAATTCTAGGTAAGGATCCAAATACAACAGCAAAGGGTGACGTCTATGGAAGTCTGCAGTATGGTATTATACGGAAAAATTACGAAAGGTAGCAATGTGTCCTAGTTCTCTGTATATGAAATAGCAATTTTTTGAAATAAGCGTGTTAACATTTTTATGGCCACCTCCGCCTGGCCATCACACTGCGGATGGAACACAGATGTGTTCACCTTTTTTGTTTTAACTAATTGCTAACTAATAACTGAACTTAATCTGTTTTTAAAGAAAGTGGGCCACAGTCACTGTCATCATATCACATGTCGGAATTGCCATTAGATATTTCGAGAAAATGTCCTCTGCAACAAGGATATATTTCCCTGTTCCATTATGGGAAAACGGCTGACAGTCTAATGCAACTGTGTGAAACAAATATGTTGCAGGCAATGATTGTAAAAGACCAGCTAGTTTTTTTAGGTTTATCAAAAAATTGGCATACAGGGTACGATTTCACATATGTGCTGATATCCTCCTTCATTTTTGGCCAATAATGTAATCTTAATTTTTGATGAGTTTTCTCCACACTGACATGTCTACTGAGGGGATCACTGTGAGCAAGAGCTAAAGCTTTCTTTTGAAATGTTGCATGCACATAAATAGGATAACCATGTACCTTCGGAAAATGTAAAACCTCATCATGTTCTGCAATAGTTAATTCTTCTGAAAGGTGTATCTTATGGTCAACAATCTCCGTAAACTGACTGTAAACCAGCTCCTCAAATTCCACAAAGGACACAGTTACCTCGACCAAGACAGGCAATCTACATCTGCGTGGCATTTCCCTTTTTAAATGATTTTAGTCAAATTCCTGGAGGGTAGCAGCTCATATCGCTAGCTTCCTATGAGGATCACGAATAGAGAACAGATGACACATACAATGATGATCCGTAACAACAGTAAAAGGGCATATATCTAGATATTTGTAAAACGTATTGATGGCCCATATGATAACATAACATTACCTGTGTGTTGTACTCCATTTTTGTTGCTGAACTGTTAAGGCTTGAGAAACATATGCAACTACATAATCTAATTCTGTGTTGGTAAACTGAGTAAACACAGCCCTAAAGCATATGCACTCGCATCAGTCGTCAAGTTTGTTTCCGATAATGGGTCAAACAATTTCAAAATTGGTGGTTTCACAGAACAATTCATCAACTCATCAAATTCTGCTTGGGTATCATTCGACTGCCAACAGGCCTACAGATGTGTTAATGCCCTTAAAGCCGTCGACTGTTTACTAAAATTATAAATAAATTTACAGTAGAAAGATAACGCACAGAGAAATTGCTTAACTTTTCGTGCTTTTGTCAAACTGACCCAATTTCTGATCGCCTGTACATTAACTGGATTAGCAGCATGCTTTTTCCATCTATTATGTGACCCAAGTAGAGTACTGAGGGTTTTGGAAATTGACATTTCATGAGATTAATAAGCAATTTAAATCCTCCCAAACACTCCAAGAGGTTTGCCAAATGCTTAAAATGCTCGTTGAATGAACTTTAATGAATTGCCAAGTCACCAAAGAAGATCTTTAGAATCCTTGGCAACAGATCTTCAAATATTTTATGCATTGTATGCTGAATTATCTGGCATGTGGTACAGATCTCAATAGGCAGAAAGTTGCATTCAAACTGCACATCAGGTGTGACTATTAAAGTCTTGCACCTGTCTTCCTTTCGGAGGGCTAACTGCAAATAAGAAGCCTTTAAATTAATAACAGTAAAGTACGTGCACCCTTGCATTTTATCAAAGAGATTTTCTGGAAGCGGCAGAAGAAAATTTTGTTGAACGACTGCTTCATTCAAAGGTTTAAAGTTCCCACAAAGATGGAATTTCTTTGCACTGGTTAATGTTTGGATAATGTTGAGATAATTTCTTCCGTCAACCACTTCTTGCACTGATGTATTTTTTCCCGTTTAAATTCCGTATTTGCATAAGTGCGTGATCACCTCGGCAAAGCATCACCTGTATCAATGCTAACCTCTGGCAGCTTTTCCGAAGAATCAGATGTAAGTAACATCTCATACCATTTTAAGATACGAAGTAGTGCAGCTTTAGTGATCGTTGACTCCAACCATCCGGTAATTGTTTCCGATTATGAACTGGAATGCTTTCCTGGTCGACTTCGGTCAGCCTGCAATCTTCTGGTTTAATAGTGACATCTTCATTTAATACCGAACCCATAACAATTTTATGAATGCTCAGCCAAAAAAGGCTTTTTCGAAATGGCCAAAACTCCAGGGGGCAAAAAATCAACAATTAGACATGCCACCACTGGATCACCATCATTCGAGATTGTCCCCTTTAAGAGATCTTGGCAAGCCTCGATGCTCAAATCATCAATTCAGAATTAATTGCATGCTGATCTGTCATTGTCACTAGAACAAACGGACTGTTTTTCATTAAGCTTGCTAGTGAATGGTAATAGTATAATGTTCTAGTAGAGAAGTCCACCCAAGTTATGTGCTGGTTAATGAAGCAACATACTGTGTGTAGCCTCCAAAAATGAAGAATGGATGTTGAAATGCCCAGTCGTCCATTTCGAAATCTAATTCTCCTAGTCAGAGAACATGTATGCCCTTCCTGTTGACTGATCGAAGGTTAATCAGAGAATAAGGCCAGTGAAGGACATCTTCCTTCAATGCAGGTCCCACTATGGAAACCTGACTGCCATAATCCAGCATGGCAGTTACCTGCTTTCCGGTAATTAAGAGAATGTCAGTTATCAGCATATTGCCCACGGCACAGCCTGGAGGAACTTTACTCGCTAATCAGGACCCCCGACCTTCATGTGTGTTCCTAAGCGGCATTTCCCGATCGATTTGATTCCTTTCTATCATTCCATCCTCCTTCAGGCGTCTGGATTGATATCTGCCTCGAGTAGGCGGCAGAACATAATTGAATGTTGTATCCATGCGCCTATAAATTAAGCCGCAGTGTTACAATTTATAACAAATTTGACAGCAGACTTTGCTTAAATCCGTACGAGACTCGGCCGAAATTAATTCAGATGTTGAGACATCTGCCGAGACCTGAGCATTGCCTAGTTGTTCGATTGTTTGATTGAATTCTTAATTTTGCCTTTCCGAGGCAGCAGTCAACACCTGCTCAACCTGACCAAGGTTCAAGGTATTCGATGGGGCCAGAATCACCTTCTGTTGCATCTCTGTCTTTGTTAAGCAAATATTCTATGTCTAAATCGAAATAAACCTGTTCAATGTTGAGGAAATACAGAAACAATATGCTTTTCCTGATCCAATTAAGTCATTTGCAGAGTCATGTCCTGACAATAAATATTTATGTGCTAAAAGCATATTAGGATACGCATCGCATAATTGTCGCGTAAGGGATTCCCACTCAGTGATGTGAGACGTGGCAGCATGCCATCGCAAGCCTTGACCCATTAAATAACTAGGAAGAAATGTAACCAAGTCCTTAGTTTAATGGGCTTGTGGTGCCATGGACTCAAATTTGGTAAGACATTCCTAAGAACTCTGGCCGTCTTCTCCAGAGAATTTATTAGGAAAAACCAATTGAGGTAAAAACTTGCTTGACATATTTAGTAAAGGCACAGCTTCTGTTCCTTCTGGTGCAGTCATGCCTACCCCTTGGGATGCACTCATAAGAGCGAATCCAGTCAACAATTTAATGCAGTACTGGCTTCTCTAAAACAGAACTGCCAGCACTCCTCCAAACCCAAAAGGCACTTGTTGTGTTCCTGCATCATCTGATGTGGCAGACGACGCCTCACGCTGAGGCCAACAATAGCACTTTAGCCAATGGCATTCCGCCCACACGAGGGGGTTCCATTTGTTCTTTTCGGGGCTCTTTGTCACGGCGGTAATAGCCGCTTGCACGCAAATGTACAGAGCATGCATTATGTTAAATAAACAACTTAATTGGTAAATAATAAACGATCTTGGGGTGAATTACAGCAATTGGCGACGAGGAATGTGGATCGAATTCAACAAAGAAAGCAAGTACAAAAAAACGTAATGTACCTTGAACTTTGGGAAATGAAGATCAGCTCTTCTAGGCATCCACACACACCAGTCTTTGTGTTAGGCCTAACGATGCTTGAATCACAAGGAACTGCACTCAACAAGTGCCAGGGATCCAGGACCACAACCAAAACGTGTGTTAGGTTACAAAGACTGTTTTTCGTGAGTACACACCGGAAAAAGATGGTAACATCGGGACACCTGGAGGAATTTGATATCTCCTATCCAGCTTCTTGGAATGGATACTCCAAGCGTTCATGGAAGCAAGCTCAATCCAAACAGACAACCAGAAACGAGCAGTTTTCTACAGTGTCTGTGGAGCCAAGACTTTTTCTCTGGTAACCTCATTAGTTTCACCCCTACAACCGGACGATAAGTCTTTCGTAGAAGTTATGACTCCTGAAATCCCACTTCTCTCCTCAACCGTCTGAGGTCTACTAACGTTTCCAGTTTCACCGAAGGAATCAGGGACCTAATGAGACTTGCTACGTACATCGTAGAGTTATGGAAGTTGGCTCAATACTGCTAATTTGGTGATACACTTTTGCTGTCCACACTGACGTTTGCCCAAGCACAAGATAAGGCCATAGCTTTCAAAAAAGCTAACCGCCACGTCACCGAGATTCGAGGAGCCACACCAAGCACCGTCGGGAAGCTGTCCTCCAAATCAAAGCCAGCCAAGCCACGCGAGACCAGTTAAAATAGCACTAAGAAAACGGGACTAACAACACGTTCCGGGTACGTAGGACAACCCTGCCCAAGCTGCAAAGAATCACACCTAAGGGCCAACTGCAAATTTAAGTCCGCAGAATGCCATCACTGTCAAAGAATGGGTCACATCGAAAAGGTTTGCCGTTCCAAGCTCAACGGGCAATTATCGAATACTTCAACATTTAATTCACGCAGCAAGACTGCTAAGACTTACCATGTACAAGCAAAAGCGAACGTACGCAAGGACTGCTACCAGGTGAACCACGTCCGACCAGCTACTATGAACTCGGACCCTGAATGACGTAGCCTGTTAATTCGAAGTCGACTCCGGCGCAAAGTTGACTGTCATCAATGAGGGAACGTTCCACCGGATCTTCCTAAATAAGAAGCGACCAAGGTTGGACAGATCACTGTATACACTACGAGACTACAATCAACAGTTAGTCACGGTGCTAGGCATGATCAACGTCAACTAGCAGTACGGCGATTTCTAAGGTCCGCTTCCAGTACAAGCTGTGCGTAAGAATCATCGCTGCCTGCTGGGTACAAATTGGTTTGAGCAACTTGGCATCAAGCTACAAGGAGTACTTAACGTGGAGACCGACGACCTAGAGACTGTCATCTCCAAGTTCTCTGAAGTATTCAGCGAAAAAGTAGGCGAATTCAAAGGACCACCGGTTACGCTACACCTGGATCCGAAGTTCCCTCCAGTCCGCTGCAAGGCTCGGAATGTACCTTTTGCTCTACGACCAAAGATCGACAAACAGATCGACCGGCTCGTGCAAGTTGGAGTTCTGGAGCCCACTACATTCACCGAATGGGCCACACCCATCGTACCTGTAGAGAAGCCAGACGGTTCTATCCGACTCTGCGGCGACTACAAATGCACGGTGAACAAAGCATTGAAGTTGGATCCATATCCAGTGCCTTCAATTTCTCAGATGTTATCTGGGCTGGCCGGAGGTCAACACTTCATCAAGCTGGACCTTTCTCAAGCGTATCTGCAGCTGAAAGTGGACGACGCCTCTGCCGCGGCTCAAACAATCATCACGCACAAGGGAGCATTCCGAGTCAATCGACTGCAATTTGGAATCGCTTCCGCGCCGGGAATCTTTCAGAGGTTCATAGAGACCCTACTTGCGGGCATTCCTGGAGTCCATCCGTACTTCGACGACGTACTCATCCAGGGACGGTCCTGTTCTATGTGGTATTGCCGGAACTGTGAAGGGAGAACGAATAACGAGAGCATTTTGTTTTACCTTTGGAAGAAGGTTTAATGTTCAACGGAATCCGACATCGGTGCTTTGACAATTCCAATCCCGAAGTAGCTGGACATGGAATTTCTCGGGTCTTGCCCAAAATCAACGCAAAACCAAGACTTGCAGCAATAAACACTTTGCCACAATAAAAAACACAAAGGAACAGCCACAACTGCATTCCCAAAAACAGGCGTGTCATTCCCTCGGCTCGGCTGATTTAGCAATGGCCGCCAACAACAAAACCTACGGAGACTCACACGTGTAGCCACTTAAAACAGCAAGTGCGCGCCACAAAGCGTCTGCTAAGGGCTACTGACGCCCTTAGGTGCTACACCCAGGGCGTTTAAAGTCAATTTCAGACTTAGATCGATTGCTATCACTATGGGAGCATACAAAGGACTCAATTAACATTAATTTACTTAATTATTGTTAAATTCATTCTCAACTGAAAATCAATTTTAGGCTTTCTTTCCTCTTAACAATTTTGTTATTAATCTCAAAAACAATCAAGCATGATGACATGCTATTAGCACCAAAACACAACAGGTCCAAGAAGGAACTAGCCACAAGGTTCAGAGAGGTCTTACGACGCTTCGCAAAAGCCGGTATCCGTGCTAAGCGCGACAAATGCATCATCGACGCTGATAGCATCACATACCTGGGCTTCAAAATCAACAAGGAGGGTCTTCGGCCGACTATCGACAAAGTCCGCGCCATCCACGACGCGCGCGCTCTTGTTAATCATGAAGAACTTCAAGCATTTCTCGGATTGCTGAACTTCTACCACGTCTTCCTTCGAGGAAAAGCTACGGTCGCAGAACCACTCCACCGTCTATTGGACAAGGGTTCGAAGTGGGAATGGACATCACGACATGCGAAGGCCTTCGAAGAAGTGAAGAAGTTGCTGTCTTCCGACACCTTGCTTATTCACTTTGATCCATCACTGCTGATCATCTTGACATGCGACGCATCACCATACGGCGTTGGTGCGGTCCTTGGTTAGTGGCATTTTTACTAGAGGTGGAATTTTGCACCATGGATTTGTAATTATATCATCCACTAGATCCATTGGCATATTGCTGTAAAGTAAGACCAGGTCACAGGACCATACCATAATTTCCTGATTACATTAATTAATGTTTTTTCTCATTTTGTTTGAAAATTTCGTTTTTTATGCATAGCTAGATTTTTCGGTAATTGTCTAAATTACCTGTGCTTTTAACTTTTAAATTGTTTTGCCAATTTTATGAAATTATCATTTAATATTTTATATTTTTAGATAATTGCATAAATTATCACTGTCTTTTTTACAAGTATGCAATACTTAGATAGATATTAAAATATCGTGCTTGCTTCTAACTCATCGAAATGTCTATTCGAAATGTAATTCAACATCAAAGTAATAGCCATTTTCACTGGATTTAAATAGTGAGCTCAATAGGCGCTCTGCAACTCCATCAATTTTGTCTCTCTTAAGTTTTTATATGTGTTCAATTTTCCGAATAATTGCCACTTTGCTGGCCGCCACTTGTTTGTATATAAATGAAATTGGTCTCAGTGCAGTGAGAATTAGCATCGTGTGGCTATTTGTGCATAAACGTTTGATTGGACAAACTAGTTTATCGTGAAAACTTAGTTCAATCTGTTGACTTTCGGCAGGGTTTTTGGGGCGGGCCAAAAGGTTAAAGCGGCAGGGCCGCATTTTTTAACTCAAAATTCCACATTGGGGGAAATCGGGTGGTTTGCGGAAAAATGTCTGCCATCCCGCCACATCGACAGAAGGTGACGTTGCCCCTCCCGATGGACACATGTACTTTGAAGCCGCCGGTCAGCTGATCGCTCGATCAGCTTACCCGGCCGAATTCTTGCTTTGTCGGCGCCATGTTTGTTTTGTACACTTGCTTTCACGCTGTCAACCTGGGTGGTGACACGCCTGTTTTTGTTGTTGGGTCGTGACACAGTTGACCTGGACGGTCTACCTTGCCCTTCTTTATGAAGCCAAGCCGTGCGGCCATATTGCGGAGTTAGTTTGCCATTTTTGTCAGCTGGAAACTGATTTATTTGCGACGGACGCAAATAAATTTCATGTCATCTGCACAAACCATTCTCGCCTCGAAGTACAATTCATCACATTCATGGACGGAGGGTAATTCCTGCCAAAATATGGTCGATCTATTAACACAAAATTACGTTTATCCACGGATTGCTACGATTCAATAAAGCATTATATGGTGTAGAAAAAAGCTCAGATGCATTGCTTATGTTGTCACTAAAATGTAACATAAGGTGGAACGGTAACTGTTGTGTTCCTGCATCGTCTGATGCAGCAGATGATGCCTCACTCCGAGGCCAACAATAACGCTTTACCCAATGGCGTTTTGCCCACACGAGGGGGCGCAACTTGTTCTTTTCGGGGCTCTTTGTCATGCCCGTAATGACCGCTGGCACGCAAATGTACAGAGCGTGCATTATGTTAAATAAACGACTTAATAGGTACTAAATTGTCTCTGGGTGAACTACAACAATAGGCAACGAGGAATGTGGATTGAATTCAACAAAGAAAGCAAGTCCACACACAAGTCTTTATGTGTTAGGCCTAATGACGCGTGGGTCACACAAAACTGCACTCAACACGTGTCGGCGATCCAGGACTATAAATAAAACATATGTTAGTTTACAGAGACTGTGTTTTCGTGAGTCTTACCATAAAAAAGTTGGCAACATTCAGATACCTCGAGGAATTTCATATCTCCCAGCCGGCTTCTTCTGATGGATAATCCAAGCATGTAAAGTTCTTAATGAAAGCAAACTCAATCCAGACAGACAACCAGAAACGAGCAGTTTTCTATAGTGTCTGTGGAGCCAATACTTTTTCTCTGGTAATTTTATTACGATTTCATTCGGACGATGAAATCGTTTCTTCTGGACGAGAAGTCTTTCGTAGAAGTTATGACTCTACTAAAAGCCCACTTATCTCCTCAACCGTCTGAGGTCTACCAACGTTTCCAGTTTCACCAAATGAATCAGGGACCTAACGAAACTGTTGCTACGTAAATTGCAGAGTTATGGAAGTTAGCTCAACACTGCAACTCGCTGATGCTACGAGACCGACTTGTCTGCGACAACCCTGCCCAAGCTGCAGAGGATCACACCTACGGGCCAACTGCAAATTCAAGTCTGCAGGATGCCATCACTGTCACAAGATGGGTCACATCGAAAAGGTTTGCCGTTCCAAACTCCATGGGCAACCATCGAGTACTCCCATGTTTAGTTCACACAGAAAGACTGCAAAGACTCACCATGTACAAGCAAGAGCGAAATTACGCAAAGACTGCTACCAGGTAAACCACGTCCGACAGCTACTACAATCTCGGACACTGCCGAATCCACAGCTACTAGTTCTACTTTATGACGTAGCCTGTGACTTCGAAGTCGACTCCGGCGCAAAGTTGACTATCATCATTGAGGGAACGTTCCACTGGATCTTCCCAAAGAAGAAGCGAACACAGTTGGACAGATCACCGTATACACTTCGAGATTACAATCAACAGCCAGTCACGGTTCTGGGCATGACCAACGTCAATGTGCAGTACGGCGATTTCCAAGGTCCGCTTCCAGTACAAGTTGTGCGTAAGAGTCATTGCTGCCTGCTGGGTACAAATTGGTTCTAGTAACTTGGCATCAAGCTCCAAAAAGTACTCAGCGTGGAGATCGTCGATCTAAAGACTGTCATCTTCAAGTTCTTTGAATTATTCAGGAAAAGACTAGGCAAATTTAAAGGACCACAAGTTATGCTACACCTGGATCAGAAGCTCCCTCCAGTCCGCTGCAAGTGTCGGAATGTACCTTTTGCACTACGACCGACAATCGACAAGGAGATTGACCGGCTCGTGCAAGTTGAAGTTCTGCAGTCCACTACATCCACCGAATGGGCCACACCCATTGTTCCTGTAGAGAAGCCTGACGGTTCTATCCGACTCTGTGGCGACTACAAATGCACGGTAAACAAAGCATTGAAGTTGGATCCATATCCAGTTCCTTCAATTTCTCAGATGTTATTTGGGCTGGCAGGAGATCAACACTTTATCAAGCTGGACCTTTCTCAAGCGTATCTGCAGCTTAAAGTGGACGATGCTTCTGCCGCGGCTTAAACGATCATCACTCACAAGATAGCTTTAAAAGTCAATCGACTTCAATTTGGAATCGCTTACGCGCTTCAGGACTTCAGGAGTCTACCCGTACTTTGACGACGTAATCATCCAGAGACGGTCTAAAACGGAACTAGCCACAAGGTTTAGAAAGGTCTTACGACGCTTCACAAAAGCTGGTGTCTGTGCTAAGTGCAACAAATGCATCATTGACACTGATAGCATCACATACCTTGGTTTCTGTTGGAAATGCGCTCCTGATATGAAAACATCACGTGCATGGATGAATTTGGCAGCATGTGAGGAAAAAAGAACTA